>APFE030385287.1:32280-64306 GCA_000404065.3 Pinus taeda
TATGATGGATTGTCTGAGTGGAGCGACTTACTTTTCAAAGATTGATCTGAAAAGTGGGTATCACCAGATCCGGATTCGTGAGGGAGATGAATGGAAAACTGCATTCAAGACAAACGAAGGCTTGTACGAATGGCTGGTGATGCCATTTGGTTTGAGCAACGCTCCCAGCACATTCATGCGACTGACGAATGAAGTGCTAAAGGAATTTAACGGTAATTTTGTTATAGTTTACTTGGACGATATTCTGATTTTCAGTAAGACTAAAGAGGAGCATTTCAGGCATTTGCAGAGCGTGTTGAGAAAATTACAGCAAAACAAGCTGTTAATTAATTTGAAGAAATGTACCTTTTTTCAGAGAAAACTGATATATCTGGGTTTTGTTATTGCGGAAAATGAATTAAAGATGGATCCAGAAAAAGTGGCAGCTATAGTTAGCTGGCCTTCTCCGAAGAGTTTGTTTGAAGTTCGAAGTTTCCATGGACTTGCCAGTTTTTACAGGAAGTTCATTAGAAATTTCAGCGAGATTTGCGCACCGATGTTAGATACAATCAAGAAAGTGAATCAGCCTTTTCACTGGACTGAAGCAGCAGAAAACAGTTTTCAGATCTTGAAGAAGAAGATTACTGAAGGACTTGTGCTGAGACTGCCTGATTTCAACAAACTTTTTCAAGTTCGTTGCGACGCCAGTGGTACAGCCATTGGAGCAGTCCTGAGCCAAGAGGACAGACCAGTTGCTTATTTCAGCGAAAAGCTAAACGAGAGCAGACATAAGTACTCGACCTATGACAAGGAATTTTACGCCATTGTGCAGGCTTTGAAGCACTGGCGACATTATCTATTGGGTAATGAATTTGTTTTATTTTCTGATAATTCAGCGTTACAGTACATTATGCAGCAACATAAATTGAACCACAAGCATGCTGCTTGGGTTGAGTACTTACAAAGTTTCACGTTTGTGCTTAAACACATTAGTGGGCAATCGAATAAAGTAGCAGATGCACTTAGTAGGAGAACATTACTGTTACAGGAAAGCACAATGCAGATCTTAGGATTTGAACACTTGAAAGAGCTGTATCCGACTAACACCGAGTTTATGGAGGCCTATGAGGCTTGCCAAAACCCGCTGTTACGAAATGACAGCAAATGGCTGGATTATAACCTACAGGAAGGGTTGTTGTTCAAAGGAGGACAGTTGTGTATTCCCAACTGTTCCATGCGGGAAAATATCATACAGGAAAAACACAGTGGAGGCCTAGCAGGACACTTCGGAATTGACAAGACTGTTGCTCAGGTACAACATTTCTATTTTTGGCCTAAGTTGCAGCGAGATGTGCAGAGGTATGTGGCTAGGTGCAAAATTTGTCAATTGGCAAAAGGTCACAGTCAGAACACTGGACTTTATATGCCATTACCCATTCCTAGTCGACCTTGGGATTCGGTCAGCATGGATTTTGTGCTGGGATTACCAAAAACACAACGCGGCTTTGATTCAGTGATGGTTGTAGTCGACCGATTTTCGAAGATGGCACACTTTGTACCGTGCAGGAAAACCAGCGACGCTACTTACATAGCACACCTTTTCTTTACAGAGATTGTGCGGTTACATGGACTTCCACGAACCATTATCTCTGACAGGGATGTCAAGTTTACAGGTCATTTTTGGAGAACTCTGTGGAAGAAGTTAGATACTCAGTTGCAGTTCAGCTCCGCTTATCATCCGCAGACGGACGGACAGACGGAGGTAGTGAACAGGAGCCTGGGGAATTTGCTCAGAAGTTTAACAGGTGAAAATTCCCGGACTTGGGATCGTGTACTGGCACAAGCGAAATTTGCATACAACGATTCTCATAACCGTAGCACAGGCTACAGTCCATTCCAAATTCTGTACAGCATGCATCCGCGAGGAGTGCACGAGTTACGAGATTTGGGGAAACTGGAGAAGCGAAGTGCTGATGGTGAAGATTTCGCCCAAGCTATGAGCAAACTGCACGAACAGGTTAAGCTGAAACTACAGGATAGCAGTCTGAAGTACAAGCAACGAGCTGATACAAAACGCCGGGAGGTCCAGTTTAATGTCGGGGATGAAGTTCTTGCGTACTTACGCAAGGAGCGATTTCCAAAGCGAGAGTACAACAAGCTCAAGTTTAAGAAAATCGGGCCCTGCAAGATCATTCGCACATTTTCTGCGAACACTTACGAGATACAGTTGCCACCAGGGATTGGTATTTCCCCTATCTTTAACGTGGCAAATCTGTTCCCTTATGTTGCAGGTTCGGCAGATGATGCAGCAGCAGAGCCACCACGGGACACCAAATTGGAAGGAGATTCATGGACGAGACAGATGCCGATGGCACCACCCGTCGAAATTGAGGGAATTCTGGACACACAGGTAGCAAAGCGCACGCGCAGGAAGGAGTATTTGCGGTATTTGGTAAAGTGGAAGAACCGTCCAATAGAGGACAGTTCGTGGCTTAATGAAACTCAAATACAAAAGGCGGGCTATTCTGTTGACGACCTCATGGAATGGAGCCATGACTTTTTATCACCCCGCGAGCCTGATGCAGGAGCATCCAGCTCTGAGGAGACGTAAAGTGGCTGACAGTCTCTTGAAGAAACCAGAACACACAGTTGGTTATTTTTAATTGGACAAGTGTTGGGCTTGTCAGCTAGGTGACTTATTTTATTTTTAATTTATCTGTCTGAGAATGGATAGGATTAGGATAACTCTTTTGGAACACTGTTACTGTTTAATAGAAATTAGTAGCAGAAAAAATAATTGATTAGTTTCTGTTAGGAAGTTAAATTAGTTAGAAATAGTTAAAGAAAGCTGGTAAATAGTTATTTTTCTGTTGGGGTAGTTCCTCAAAGAACAGTTGTATTTCCTAGAGATAAAAACAGGGAGATAAGGATTGTACGGGATTCCTCCGTAAGAGAAAAAAAAGAGAAAATACAGTCATTGCAAGTTTGCATTTTTTTTACCAGAAATTAATTTCAAGTTATTTATTTCATCACTGTAAAGATCAATATCAAATTATTTTCTATCACTGTAACGACAAATGCCAAGTTATCTTTTATTACTGTAAAGATTGCCATGTCATATAATATGTTTTAACATAATAGGATAGCGTAGAAGTAAACAGATAGGAGGCCAACAAAATACAGTTGAACGACATAAGCATCGAACTCAAGTTACAGACCAGGGAGCAAGGAAGCTGCGAAGGTCGAAAGAGTCTCAGGTGGAGCAACAAAGTGAAGAGTACAGAGAAGGGTCCCACAAGTGACATCTCAGTCAGAGAACAAATTCGACATAGAAGTATATACAGGTAATTCGAAAAACGCCAAACCCTCATAGCAGACTTCACGGCTAAGCAAGTCTAGAATGAAATGAACACATATTGTAAATCATTTCCTGTATCTAATGTAACCTATCACGCATAGCAAAAGATATACATTTTTCTGTCAAAACAAATCATTTATTAAAAAGAGCAGAGGTACAGACCAGTTCCGGCAGAGTCTTGCCGCCACAAAGAAACCACGGAATAATATACAGTTCCGAATCATTAACATAAGAACAGACAGGTTAAAAAAGACCGAGGGTTTGTAGCGCCTGAGCGCGAACCTACAGTAGGAGGGCTCGACTTATCGAGTGACCCTCTCATTAATAAAAACAAAGAGTCCAGTATCGTATGTCCACCTTCCCAAAATGACAACAGAGTAGCGAAGCTACCAGAATCAACAGTCGAAATGACTAACGCCCAATAAGGGTTTTTACCAACAGACCGCCATATTGCCGAGAACAAGAACCAAGAACAAAGAGGGACATACCCTCGACAGAAGCAGGCTTTCTACCTACAGAGCCTACAAATCTACAGAATCGACAACAAAATACAGTCTACGAAATGGAGAAATGCTACCCGTGACCTGGAGCATCTGAGCATTCGATAGGGTTGCAGAGTATAGCTAGCCACGGAGCCGTCACAGGTAGATACCTGCCACAGAAACAGAATGGTGTTAAACCCAAATGAGCGCCAATAAACAGTGAGACAAAAACAAGAAATAAATAAGGGTCTGTGAAGAAGTTACCTGTAAGCCGAGAGTTGGGTTCGAAGAGAACCAGAGAACCGCCATACCCTATTGACAGTAGCAGAAGGGTGTCAGAAGTGGAACGACAAAAACACCAGGTCATTTATCAGGGAGGAGAAGTCTTACCTCGTAGCCGGGTGAAGCGTTGGAGCGTGGAGTGTAACCTGTCATCAAAGAAAACCAGTCAATCATCTAATTACAGACAGCGTGAGTGCAAAACCAAAATAAAACAAATTGTGCCCAAAGATTAACACTAACATTGTGTAGAGGAAGGAGTGCCGTTACAGGCCTCGAAAGCACATACCCATAACCTCAAGGGACCAGCAAGATACAGGTAAGCCACCACTGAAAACCAGGTAAAGAAACTCGAGGGTTTCACATAGTTGCAGACGGAGTCGCCCAGAACAGCGGCAGAGTGAGAATGACGAAATGAGCGTGGGGATCGTTGACAAAAGGCGAAGCAATCGGCAGGTGTGGGGCTGTAACCGAAAGTCCCGGGACAAACCCTAAAACGAACCTCGAGGCAACGTACCGTGGAGTAAAGTCAATATTAAACTCATTCCGGACGCGGGTCATATCAGGGACAAGTGTGAGAATCGGCGGGAGCCATCATATAATCTACATATAATTCCGGACTTTCCACCATCTGTCTGCATAGAAATCGTATGATAGATTGGAAAATATTATATTAATATAAATTTGTCTAACCAGCATTATACGTGGATTTACATAATATGTTTGCACCCTTTCATTCTCATACTTACTCCAGTTATCTGTGGACTATTCATTTAATAAATTTTGAACGTGCACATGCAAAATATTTGTCTCTGCATCTGCCCAGAAAGATCCAGTGGAATAAGAGAAAATTGCAATGCAATAAAGAGTAAGAAAATTCTCATTAATTTTGTTCGAAATTACTGGAGGTGATATTTATTTTATATTTTTTAAAGGAGTACCAACGTGCCCATTAATCAGACTATGAGTTATGGGCACATTAAGTCATATTCAATTTAATTGATTAGAGTTGTCTCATAGGAATATAAGAAAAGATGGCATTTTTATGAATAACAAAGTTATGTAATTAATAGGGAAGTGGATATTCTAATGGTAGATATCTAAATATCTTGAAAATTCAATTGTTTAACTTTATTAGGTTTATTTGATTTTTAATTTACAGTTGTAGCAAAATCAATTATTAATTTTAGTGTAAATTTATTGGATATATCAATTAGTAATTGAGATAAACTCAAATTTAAAAAATGTAAATGGTGAAAATATAATATTTAAAATCGAATATATGTGAATAAGAAGGTTAAAATTTATTTTATGGATTTAAAAAAAATGATTTATAAAATCATACATATAAAAAATTAATAAAATTATAATTTATAATATTAGATAAAGTTAAATGTATCTATAGAAAAATAAATAAAATTGATGAACACTATTTAGCAAGTTTAAGATAAAAATACAATTTTGTTTTATGGAAAGAGAGGAGGAAAGATACAAAATTGGCACACAATAAACTTTTTAATAATAAAATTTACTAACATACACATTCACCAAGTTCCATTTTTTGGATCTTTTGGCCTCATATTTTCACAATGACCCAACCATGGGTATATAAAGCCCTCACTTTCTAAATATGGAATCTTGCAAACTTGGTCACCATTTCTTGGTCATTGGGTTAGGGTTCTTAATGTTCTTGTTGCTTTTGAAATCTACTTTCGAAATCCATATTTTTGTAGATCCACATGGGCAAGTCTTACATGGATTTACATGGCACAAAAGTGGATAAAGTAATAATCAATTTATATCCAAAGCTTAACATTCACACACTAACTAGGTTTACATGATATAATTTATTATTAGAATATTTTGAATGAAGATTTATATCAAAGAAATCAATTTTTATCATTTTCAATCAATTTGGATCCAAAAAAATGCCTAGAAATATTTGAAACTTGATTGAAAAATTCAAAATTATTGGAGATGTTTTATATTATTTGTATGTTGACTTCTAATTCATCAATGAAACCTTAGTTCTACTCTTCCTATCATAACTCGCCTTTTTAGAGATATTGGATTGCCCAAAATTTTCACTAGAAAGGAAATAATGAACCAAATTTTTACCTTTCATCTTGGATTACTATTTTGTTGATTGGAAACTACTATTTCAACCTTAACTACAAATATCATAATTAACCCTTTCTATTTGCACTATTATTTTTATACATAATCATATCATTCAATTATAATAATTCTTCTATAAAAAATAAACCTTCAAAATATATAATTAAAATAAAAATAACCCTTCCAAAAAATAAGTTTCCTTAACATCTTGATTTTATTAGTCACTCTTACCAACTTTATTTAAATATAATAAAATTCATTATAAACCCTTCATACATATTTTGAACATTAATAGTCAATTTCGAATTTGTACATGTTATGGTTTTACTATCTCTATTGATCTCCTCTTTCTCTCTCCGATATAAAATGTGTGATTAATTATTTTTATAACTTTTTTATATATAAAAAAATGTTTCTGTTAAATTTGTTTTCAGGACAAAAGCTGATCCAGGCCGGTACTATGTATGTTGATAGGTAGAGACTGGGTGGCATGAGACAAATCATAGATTCATCCAGTGGTGCAATTTGCAGGGATAAAATAATTCATGGACGACATCGGCATGCAGGGCAACCATTTCAAATCTGCAGCAACGACGACTTCCACGTTCTAACGTTTTCATTTATGTGTAGATATGACAACCTAATGTTTTGTCGTACTAAGACAGCATCATCGTTATAAGTTTATTATTTTTAAAACCTAATTGTGAATCTCTATACCCAATAATCTATTATTAAACCTGCTAGTTGCCGTTTGTGATTAAACAAATGTTTTGTTCGGTCCCTCTACTTCGTCCTCCAGTACAATTTCTATCTCTAACATTCTCTGAATGTTATATAATTTGTTTTTGTTGAAGCAACGCGTGGTTAAATGTTTTTACATTATTATAATCTACTGCCAACCAGCTATGGAGTTTGTTCTTCAACATGTTAAGCAGTTTGTCCCCTGTGATCTATAAAACAAAATTAAAACAATGATATACTATTAAGTGGACTTCATGAATAATTTTGTTAAAGTGGTTGAAGAGAGTGTAGATTAATTTGTTACAGTGTGGCTGTAGTACTTAGTGTTAAAGTTCAAATAAAGCTTTGTTGACCAATTTCTTTATTAGGATAGAACATAATTACTATTTTTTTAAATGAAGGTTTGCCGACCAATTTTCTCATCAGTCAGATATGACATAATTTATATAACATAATTTCCCTAATAAGTTTTTTATTATTATTCTTTTTAATTAAGGAATCTGGGATACTCAATGTCTTCAATGTCATTCTTGGCAGGGACCTTAACTTTACCTTACCTACATCCCATGAAGATTTTTTAAGCCTTATGATTGAGGATGTTGATCTATATAATCATAAGCTACAACGAACAAAGAAGGGTTGCAGTGTGCATATTTGAAGATTCTTTCAAAGTACCTTTGTATGCTCATGGCAGGTATTTGACTTGCAGAGAAAACACACAGGTTTTCTCTTGAGAATTTCTTGATCCATGAAGAAAACAATAGCCTCTCATTTCTGGCCACTATTCTTTCCAGCAGAGAAGCTAGTATAGAGAGAATGAAAGGACTTGACCCATCTTCACCCTATGACTCTGAACATGTTTCTATCATATCTAAAGCCATTTAGGTCCTTTTTCAGGACTTCCAATCAATACAAACATATCAGTAAACCCTAAGTAGAGATTGTATCTGATGAATTGAGATTGAACAAGGGAAGCCAATTATGGTGGGATGAAGTGAAGATCTGCAAGGACTCATTATAGGTAGAATGGTAATTGGTACCTAGAGGTAGTGGGGTATTCCCTTTCCCAACGCAGCTGTCAGGACAACTTTAATGGAAAATCTGAGATTTAGCGAATCCCTGGGCCAAACATCTCATTGTTCTGATAAATTGGACACCATAACAGACAAACTGTACCGGGGATTCAATGGCGATCCGATGTGCACGTGAACTGGTGCTAATAAATCGGTTGATTGCAGTTTCCAAGATTTGAAGGGCTTAAAATATAAGGCCAAAGCTGCAAGCTGGAGGACCACTAGAAAACCCCATTGCGGTACGATCGGATAGGTTGGTGAAGTCCAAAAAAATAAAAAGTTGAAGCGGAAGCAGCGGTTATTAGATCGTTGCGTCCACGGACAGCAATTGCGTACACAATAGCTCCTGACACAATAGCTGGTATTACACATCAGTTATCAACTACCCTAACACATAAATTTGGATAGGTTGGTGAAGGCGAAAAAAATAAAAAAATTTGATGCGGAAGCAGCGGTTATTAGATCGCTCCGTCCACTGATAGCAATTGCCGACACAATAGCTGGTATTACACATCCATTATCAACTACTCTAACACATAAATTTGGCCATAGTTTAAGGAGGTTGTTTTTCATGGTAAATTTCTGTTATTTTTTTGAGAAAATTTAGCAAGGGTTTTTGTAAATCTAAATTACAGTTATTAAACTTCAAAATTTTAAGTGTTCTGAAAGTTTTTGATGGTGCTGAATCATTTCCACTATCAAAAACTCTATTCAAACATTGCCTTTACAAAATTTTTAAAAATTTTTACACAAATTCCAAGGGAGTTTTGGAAAATATAAAAGGCTATTCTACATGATATTTAAACGAATATATGTTTTTGTTTTTCAAAAGTTTTGTTTTATAAAACTGTTAAGGTGGAGACATAATTTGTTTATTATTTTTTTTGGATTTGGTAAAGCCATTTTACATAATATCTAAAGTCATAATTTTTTATTTTCTTAAACTAGAGATTAGTTTAGCCCATCGTAAACACGCTAACAAATGAAAAATATATATCTAGTTTAACCCATCGTAAACACGCGCAACACATGAAAATATATATCTAAAATAAATAATAGGAGAAAAAATTGAAATCAAAATCACTATATAATTATTAATAATAATAAAAATTAGAAAACTGAAATCAAATTACTATATAAATATATTAAAATTAATTAATAAAAATATTTAAATTATTATTCTTACCATTTATTAATTAAAAATATTTTTTTTTATTTGATTACAAATAATATTAAATATCAAACAAATAATTAATATAATATTTGAAATAATACTTTTAAATAAAATTATTTACAAATTCAAAAATTACTTAAATTTTCATATATTATATTTTGTCTTATTATTTATACATAGTAGTACAATGTAGTGTCACATGCATTTATCTTTTATTTTTCTTTATTTGCAATATATAGACTTTAGAATATATTACATTTTGTTTTATTATTTATACATAGTATAATGTATTTTTTTATTAGAAAAATAGAAATCACATTATAACACACACAAATCATTTCAGGTTTTTATTGATCACAAAGGTAAGATATATATAGGATACAAATTACTAACTTTGACAAATCTAGATCCTAAGAAAGTGGATCTATGACGGGGACATGGCACAACAAAAACTCATATACATGGGAAACAACCACATCTAGAATAACACCTTAGAATACTCACTAACAACTTGTAATACACTTGCAAAACATGAAATGGAAGCATTACTTCCAACACCATCTCTTAATGCTTACATGGAAAACATCGAACACACATATTACAACAAGAAGGATAATGTATCTCTGACTGGTCTACATCAATACTCACATTCACTCCGGAATCTCGCAAACACTACTCTTTCACCACCACATCTTCTAGTTGTCACTTGACCTGGATTTAAAATGTAACCGCCTCTGACCATTGTTGATGAACATTGCAAGATCAACAATATTGACACCTCGAATCGTCAGGGCTTTTGCGATAAGAGCCATCAAGTAATGAACCATCCTATGGACCAACCACCATATGTTGGATATTTCACTTTCAATTATCATTGATTGCTAGGATGGAGGTCTAGATACTGAATGTGTTCAAAAGTCGATCAAACATCTTGTTCTTATTAACACATAAGAATTGACGTTTCAGACACTCAGGCTTCTAGTTTGAGAACCACCAACCCTTTTTATAACCAGAATTGAAACATTTCACAACTACAAACTCAATAATCATCAAATTATCAATTGTAATTCATGCATAGACAAGTCACTACATCCCTCCTTAGCAAAGGTCAAAAGTTGTTCATCTGGTTCAATCTTTGTCTTGAAGCTTTCTCATCTTCATAAAACAACATTTGTTGGAGTAGTCAATTCCAACAAACTCACACTCATATATTGAGCTAACTAGACTCAATACGTTTAAAATGCAAATTCCAAAATTTGAGATCGAAACAAGATTGCAACATAAACATCTGACACAAAGATCTCTTCCCCATAGAAGCGAAAAATTGAGAATTTCCTCCAATTTTAACACTTTTGACCTATATCATTGGCCATTTGAAACTCTTTTGCACCAGATCTCAGATGCATCTCTCAAATCTAGATATGTGTAACTGCACATATAGTTCGTGCGCATGTTTTTGTAGATTTATAATATGATAGTGCACACAATTTTGACAAAATCATCTAGGCATGAATTTAACTCCTTTGTAGGTTCTGAGTAGATAAGAAAAAATAAAACTTTATGTATAGCAAGATGACGGAAGGATGGGCACTTGAAGAAGATGCAAACAACAAAGAAATCTACACACACAAGATCAAAAATAATTTCACACACTAAAAATAAATTCTCACACATCTATACTAATATGTACAAAACCAATAACACTCATAATCCCTCACATATTCCCGACCCTCCCTTGAGGGAGTCAAGCTATTACCAGCGCTGATACCATATTAGAAATATAAATAAAGAGAAAAATTACACACAACATAAATCACTCTCATATTTTTATTGATCACAAAGATTATATATATATATATATATATATTATATATATATATAATATATATATATATATATATAATATAATAATATTATATATATAATATATTATATATATAGGATACAAATTACTAACTTCGACAAATCTAGATCCTAAGAAAGTAGATCTTTGACTAGTCCATGACACAACAACAATTCATACACATGGGAAACAACCACATCTAGAATAACACCTCAGAATACTCACTAACAACTTGTAATACACATGGAACACATGACATGGAAACATTACTTCCAACACAATGTAGTGTCACATTCATTTCATCTTTTATTTCTCTTTCTTTGCAACATATATAAACATTACAATATATCGTGAATTAACAAATTATATGAATTGTGTATAAATATTTTTTTTCTAAAAAATAAAAATGTTCTTTGTTTATCATCATTGGGTGGTTTTGTGTACATAATCGTTGGTTTAATTTCCCATTTATAAAATCTTTTTTTTAGTATTATTTGCCTAATTTTTTTTAAGGATTTTGAACATTCAATGATTTTTCTAGTTAATTTTCTACATAAACCTCCCTTTTTCAATCCATTTTATTTAGATAACGATCTTGATTTAGAAGAAAAATATAAAAAACTAATTCTTATACTTTAAATCCATTTTATTCGATCTTTGATTTAGAAGAAAATATAAAAAACTAATTCCTATACTTTATTTTTAAAAAAATATATTATAAATAGACAATGTTTATCTTTCCAATACAATATAAAGCATTTTTTACAAATTTATTTTATGCTTTTGGAAAGATATTATTTATAAATAATCTTTAAAAATATATATTATTTTACTAAATACTAAAGAAATAAAATAAATTAATATATTATAATAATAATATATTTAATAAAATTATATAGAGATACAATTACATTAAAAGCTATTTTAAATAAAAATAAAATTTAATCTCATTCCTTTTTTTATTATAATTATGCTCTAATATTAAAATTTAATAATATTTGCAAAATAAAAGTTTCACATGACCCACAAGGATTTGAACTTTAAATTTGATGGTTTACATAGTACTTCATAATAAGACGTACCTGAACTGCACTGAACTACCTTTGTGAAAAAAAATATATCCTATCTTAATATTATTTAAATTTATATAAATAAATCCCAATATCATCTCATAAAAATTCAAAAATAATTTTTAAACCATTTTTTAGTTTTTTATTTTTTAAATTTTTATAAAATAATTAGTCTAGAAATTCACAAATAACATCATAGAAATTCACAAATAGATTTTGAAGTACTTTTTCATGTCACCAGAAAGTCATAATTTTTAATATTCCTTTTAATTTAAATAGCCAAATATCATAGAAGTTCACAAATAATATCATAGAAATTCACATAGAGATTTTGAAGTTCCCTATTTTCTCATCTCACTAAATAATCATAACTTTTAAAATTTCCTTTTAATTTTCTTATGAAATAAATAATCACATATCACAAAGAAATTCATTTAAAGATTTTTAAATTTTATATTTTCTCATATCACTAAACAAAAATATATGCCCAACATTAATCATACCACTAAAATATCCCAACTATATGCCAAACATCACATCATAAAAATAATACTTCCAAAACGTGCCACCCATTAAATTAGAATTAACCCAACTTTTCATTCATTTCAACTCTACTTATTCCAACTTTGACATGCTAATTGTTTAAAAATTTTCACATCAAACTCTAGTCATTAAAGTTTACATTTTGGGTTGATAAATTTTGATAAATGGATGAGTGGACTTTTAATTTTCAAAAACTATCTTAATCAACTTTATATCATGAAAAAAGGAATACTCTTATAGATTCTACAATATTTGGAAAATTTAATGTACACCCAAGTCAAAAAATTAACTCCATTCAAACGTATCAAAATTTCAAAATATTCCAAAATCTACCAAATAAAAATGAATTTAGGTCACACAAAGATTCATGAAAGTTAATATATCTTGTGTTAATTCACATACAATTAAGCACAACTATTTCATGCATCAACTTAAGGGTCAGTGTTGTTAGAAAATTATGTATTACAGAGCAATGGAACCCATAAAATATTGCAAAAACACAAACATAGAAAATGCATAAAACAATAGAGACATAGATATACGTGGTTCACCAATGTGGGCTACATTCACAGAGAAACAGTCAATCCTTCCTTTTATATTATCCATCAAAATGAAGAGATACAACCTACAACAGATCTGATGTAATTTTCTCTTCTCTCTCACCCAATATCCTCTCTATTTCTCGCTCAGAATATACATAGACATAGCCGCAATACAATTCCCTCATATAAATTGGGGGGTTACCTTCTAGGGAAAAAAACCCTAAATTAAACATAACTTCTACCATCAGATCATCCACCTAATGAATTGCCCATTTTAACTACAAAATTACAATATTTTACAAGGCAAGTTTACATCTACTTTTAGCTTCAAGGGCGTTGACCCCTAGACCCCCTAGTCGGGAGGGGATTCTCCCACCCCCACCTCCCTTGTATGGACGGGTGTACAGTCTTCCTGGGGTATACATCTGGCTGAAACAAAGACCTCTAAATCAGGAAGATAATTAGGCTCCACACCCAACAGGTTTCGTCATAAGTTTCATTTATGTAATGTTGGCAGGGTGCTCATATATATATATATATATATATATATATATATATATATATATATATAAGATATATATATATATATATATAATATTATATATATTTATATATATATATATATATATATATATAATATATATATATACTGGTCAGTCATCGTGTTATTGGGTCATACCTTTGCCTAAGATACCCAAAGGCATGATGCATGAGTTTTCATTAGTCATCTCATGCCATGTCGAGGTTCTAATCAATCACTTTCCCTCTTATGTAATACACCATATTGTGCCATATTCATGCAATCACATGAGATATCAACGAGGTGAAAACACATTTGGTCTAAATATATGTATATTCATAAGTGAATCTATGAGTCCATGGTTGCAGTGAGTCTATGTAACACAACTTCTCACTATAATTGCCTTGTACAAGTTTTAACCCTGTACAAAAATTACCTGCAAACGAATTCTTAAAAACATAACATATACAATGGCGAGAAACACAAAACAAATACACAAAGATTTCCCTTGGATCCAAAAACCGAGACTACGAGATTGATTTTTTCATTATATTCCTTTCAATGTTACAATACATATATATACATGTCAAAGCATTCATAAACCCCAATCCATTAACCCTGGATCAAAACATAATCATAGTTCCCTTGACCGGATCTACCAAATACCATGGGTAGATAACCATCATACCAAAACCATGTGTGAAACCCATGCACAAAACCATAGGTAGGTCTGCCCACCTAATAGGTGGTCCAAAAACAAAATTTCCTTAGACCCTATAGAGGGGGGCTGCTTCCCCCCTCCAACCCCTCGACAAGGGGGACTACCACCCCCCACTACACTTGCCACAATGAAGGGGGTGCTTCCATCCCCACTTCGTACACGTGGCTAGGCATGGAAAAAATATAACACATACCCAACATTCTCCCACTTGTTTTTTTTCTTTCCACACAGGGAGTCATAGGAGAGCTTAGTGATATTGAACATCAATGTGCTTTGTCTTTGAATGATAAGCAATGTTCTTTGCCAAGAAAATTGCACTTTGGCTGCCACAGCCTATGCTTATAGCTCGTTGTACTAACCCCATACTTGAACACAATCTCTGCAACCAAACTACTTCCTTTCTTGCATGAGTGGTTGCCATGTATTTTGCCTCTGTAGTTGAAAGTGCCACTGGAGACTGTCTCTTGCTCATCCCACTAACTGCACCTCCAAATAGGTTAAACACATACCCACTTGTAGATCTTCTTTGATCCAGATCTTCAACCCAATCTGCATCAACAAAGCCACGAATGTCCAAAACTATATCTAATCCTGGTCTTCCTTGGTAGCACAAACCATAATCACTAGTTTCACGCAAATACATGAAAACCCGCTTCATTTTTGTCCATTGCTACTTCCCTCATTTTGACATAAACCTGCTCAATACTCCCACTGCATGTGCAATGTCTAGTCTAGTACAGAACATTGCATACATTAGGCTATTGACTGCAATTGTGTATGCAACACAAGACATGTCCTCTTCCTCTTCTTGCATCTTTGGACAATGTTCAACAGATAACTTTACACCTACAGGAATAAGAACCTTCATCGATTTACTATCCTCCATATTAAACTTTTGTAGTATTGTCTCAACATACTTCCTCTGGTTTAACTAGAGCTTCCTCTTTTCCCAACCTCGTTTAATTTCCATGCCAAAAATATAGTTTGCAACACCAAGATCTTTCATGTCGAATTTGGAGGACAATTGGGCCTTCAATTCTTGGATAATTTCTTTGTCACTTCCAATTAGCAACATATCATCCACATACAAGACCAGATAAATAACAGGGTCACCAATTAATTTAAAATATACACAATGATCTTCTTTTCTTTTGGTGAAGCCAAGTCCCCATATATATGTATCAAATTTATGATACCACATCCTCTATGACTGTTTTAACCCATACAGAGACTTTTTAACCTTCATACCAGTTCTTTCTTACCCTTCACTGCAAAGAGTTTAGGTTGCTTCATGTAGATCTCTTCTTCTAGATCCCCATGAAAAAAAATTGTCTTCACATCCATCTATTCTACCTCAAAATAAAAAGCACCAACAACATATTAAAGTAATCTAATAGAAGCTACCTTCGCAACAAGAGAAAAAATATCACCAAAATCAATTCCCGACACCTAGGAATAACCTTTTGCTACCAACCAAGCTTTGTATTTCTCCACATTGTTGTCTACATTCATCTTCTTATTAAATACCCATTTGCTTCCAATGGGTTTCCTTCTGGCCAACAACTCCACCAGATCCCAAGCCTCATTTTTGTCCAAAGACTCCATTTCATCAACCACAGCCTCTTTCCATAGTTTGTCAACTTCTGAATCTACTTCATCCTTGGCAGTTCTAGGATCATTATCATTAATAGATAAAGAAAATTTTCAAAAGAAAGTAGATGGACTATACCTTTCTGGTTGCCTTCTTTCTCGAACTAGTTTCTCACGACTCGATTTTGTGGCTCTTAATCTTTTGATTCCTCTTCTATTGTAGTTTGATTCCTCCTCCTTTCGCTAAAACTATATCTTCTCAAGTTCCTTTGGTAGGAATTCATGTTTAATAACATCTTTCACCTTTCTAAGCACCATATCTCGGTTGTACACAACCTTCCTTGTTTCTAGGTTCCAAAACTTATAACATTTTAAACCATTTGTATACCCAATAAATATGAACCTTTCATATTTACTATCCAAATTGGTTCTTTTATCCTTTGGAACATGTACATATGCATCACATCTAAATACCCTCAAATGTCGAAGAGAGGGTTTCTTACTAGTCCATACCTATTATGGAGACTTATCCTCCAACGTTGATGAAGGTTATCTATTAACCAAGTAACATGCAGTCTCCACCGCCTTTTCCCAAAATTCATGTCCTAATCCAACACCATTGAGCATGCTTCTTTCATTTTCCATCAACATCCTGTTCATTCTTTCTGCAACTCTGTTTGCTGAGGTGTGTATGGAGTAGTCTTCTTTTGTGCTATACCACACTTCTTACAAAACTCTTCAAATTCCTTCTTGCATAACTCTCCATCATTGTATGGCCTCAACACCTTTATCTTCTTCTCTGCCTGGTTTTCCACCAAAGCCTTAAATTCTTTAAACCTATCAAAGACTTCAGATTTATTCCTAAGAAAACATATCCATGTATTCCTTGAGAAATCATATATAAATGATACATAGTACACATACTTACCCAGTGATGGGACCGACATAGGTCTAAACACATCACTGTGTACAAGCTATAAAATCCCTTTCACCCTCTCAGCATCAGAGGCGAAACTCGCCTGATTTTGCTTCCCATATACACAATGTTAACGAAAAACGAAATCTAGAGATAAATTAGACATACCTTCTACCATATCATTACCATGAAGTATTCGAAGGCTCTTCTCTCCAATGTGTCCAAAGATTTGATGCCATAACATGTTCTTTTCTCCAGAGACCACTAGATTTTCTACTCCACTTTCAGGAACCACAAAAATGTTGCACCCATCAATAAAACTTCTACCCAAAATCTTGTACAGAGTTCCAATCCAAACTCCCCGCATCAATACCAGTGCTCCCTAAACCATATTGCAGGTATCTTTCTCAAACATGTTTTTTACACCTGCATCATCCATCTTGCTTACGTAAATGAGATTTATAGCTAATGCAGGAATATGCATAACACACATAAGTGTTCTAATCCTTCCACCTTGCAACTTCAGCTTGAATTTTCTGAGTCTGATGATTCTAGCCTTCATGTCATCCCCTAAGAAGACATCAACACCATCATATTTATCATACTAGCATAACCACTCCCTATGGGGAGTGATGTGGAAGGATGCACCTAATTCAATCAACCATGACTCATGGTCTACATGTGTACTTGAAGAAGAAGCCAAGTACACATTCCCACCTTCATTTGAGGTGGTTTTTACCTCTGCAGAAGGAGCATCATCAGATCCCTTTCCTTTCGCAGGAGCTTTAGCTCTACAGTCCTTTTTGAAGTGCCCTTCCCTTCTGCATTTCCAGCACACCTTTACAAGTTTTCCTGGAGATTTAGATCTCCCACTCGAGGAATTCTTTTTTCATGTTCTAAGATCATCCTTCTATAGACAAGGCATCTCCATTCTGACCCTCCATATTTTTCCATCTCATATCCTTCGACAACAAGGAGGAGACTACTTCATCAAACTTCAAGGTAGTTGTTTTGCTACTTATTGCAACAACCAAACTATTCGAACCCATGAATCTAGTAGAGAAAACAACAAATTGATGCACTTATCGTCATCTGAAATTTTAATATCAACAAATAACAACTGGCTTACCATAGTACTAAAAGCGTTCAGGTGCTCTGTCACTGAGTCTCCATCCTTCATTCTCAAATTATAAATCTTTTTCCGTAGGAACGGTTTATGCACTAGAGACTTAGATTGGTACAAAGTGTCCACAAAACCTTCGTCGTAGCCTCCCTTGATGCATTCAACAATACTAAATCTAAGATACACAACTGCATAGTGCTTTTTTCTTTCCGTTCCAACTTTTCCCACTCTTCATCTGACGTTGTCATTGGTTTAGTACCCAGATCTACCACGATCGACTAATATGTATCTGCTAATAGATCCTCCATCTTGTGTTTCCACAATTCAAACCTCTCACCATTAAATTTCTCGATCTCTATCTTTCCATTGCTCGCCATCTTTGTTCACTGCAAGAATCGATCCCACAGATAGTGTGTAGATTAATTTTTTAAAGTGTAGGTTTAGCAGTTAGTGCTAAAATTCAAATGAAGGTTAGTTGATTAATTGCTTCATTAGTAAGGTATAACATGATTTTCATTCTTTTAATAATATATTATTATTATTGTTTGATTAAAGATGTAAAAGATCATACTTTTTCTTTATTTAAGAAAATTAAAATCCAAAGGAGGATATGCTCTTCACCCTTAGAGGTTCTCGCGGAAGGTGGATTGACCATTGAGGGTAAATTGCCTCTAATATCATACATCAATTTCAAAGTAGCAAGCCAAAATGAAGTGAGAAGTGGAAAACAAGCTACAATTTTGCAGACCCTTAAAGTAAGGGATTCCCTTCGATGTGGAGCCCTCAAGCTATTCGATGGTTGATCTTTGGAGGGTGAAATATTGGATTGGTTGAAGGGGGAGCTATGATCACCTCCCAATTTTTTTGTCAGTTGATAGTCATGAGATTAAGCCTCTAGCCCCAATGAAGTTTAACCCTACTTGACTTCTTGAGGAGAGTTGCTTATCTTACAAAACAATCTAAACTTAGCCCTCTCAGCTTATGTACAAAGGGAATGGAAGCTTACTGGCTGTAACAATAGTGGAAGAAGAATCAGAAAGGATTTGTTTTGTTTCATTAGACTTTATACATTTGGATGTATCTGATAATTAGGCTCAGTATCAAGCATAGCTATAAGTGGTAGCCAATCTCTACTTCTTGGACTTGTCTTGCATACATTATTTGACTTACTGGATCTTTCTTATTGTTGATACAAATATAGATAAGTAGAGGAGTGTTCTCTCTATTTGGAACCCTCCACCCAATGCAACCTCTCTTTCAATATGTGAGCAGTAGCTCTACAAAACACTAACACTCACCTGCAATCGGAATCGTTGCATGAAAACAAATTCAATCTCTAAACTATTGATTTCTTCAGTTGTTATGCCTCCCACTTTTGCATAGTATGCATTCCTATATTGTTTGCATCGATTGCATAAAATTATGTTAGAAACTTAATTCAAAAACTAGTTAAAAAAGTAATATAGTTTGTGAAAAAAAATCAAACAAAGAAGCTAGTATAGAAAGAATGAGGGGAGTTGACCCATCCTCACCCTCTGAACTGATAGATCAGATGAACAAACAGAAGACATCTCTGACTCTTAAGAGGTTTCTATCACTTCTAAAGCCATTTGGGGTATTTTTTCAAGACTTTCATTCAATGTAGAAAATCAGTAGACCCTAAACAAGAGTTGTTTTTGATGAATTGGGATTGAAGAAGGGAGGCTAATTATGGTGGGACGAAGAGAAGATGTGGAAGGAGTATTTTTTGGTAGCTAAGAAGAGTAATGGGTACTTGGAGAAATAATGAATACTAGGGTCTTTCCTTTCCCAATGCAACTGTTAGGACAACTTTAGTGGATATTTAGCAAATCTCTTAGCCAAACAATGCTATCAATTCATTAATATTGGGGCAATATATGTCACCCATTGAATTTTTGACTTGCTAAAATCTAACTTATGACATATACAGAGTAGTCTATAATGAGATCTTTTGGATTTGGTGTGACAAGTTTATGGATGGTTATACATGGCATGGCGAAGATGTATGTGGAAGATTATTATGGTTTTTTGATTTTCTGGTAGCTCTAAATCATTCCCTACATGCATTCAATGCCAACTTAGTGCTGAAAAATTGAAATTACAAATGATATCTTCACTCCCTCAATATAAATGGTTGTGGGTTGTGTTTTTATCTCATCCTCACCATCAAATCCTCATCTTCCTCCAAAAAAATTGTTTGTCGACCATGGTTGAGGGTCACCCACAGGAGGTTGTCATAGCCCACCCTGAAAATATAACATGTTGCATGGGCTATGCCTCCCCAACACTCCAATCATTATTTTTATTTCTACCACAGTCTGTTGCAAGGTCACATTAGTGGAGACATAGTGGAATAGGGCTTGGGCCACTGCCCTGGTAAGCTTTTAGCTGTTAGGAGGGCTTTCGACACAGAGGTCCTCGAATTGGGGATGGGATTCAAACTTGTGATGGTACTGTGTCATTTCGAGACACTTTATCTTCTCTTTTTATATTCCAAATATCCAATGCAAGTGTCATATCATTCTTCATTGCAGTCAGTGTTGGACTATAACACCCTCCTCCCACATCTACCCAAGCAATCGGCTAGCTGGGATAAACATGCGACAAGAGGCCACTATGATATTATTCGACCTCCTAAGTCACGTTAAGCAAGTGGAACCGATGGAAACACACCATACAAACATTCAACATCAACATTAGGACCCTCAGGAACCAATCTAACCTTTTTGCCAACCAGCCCCTAGGTCCCACTGAGATTTTGGACCACTTGACCTTTGGATGCTCTCATGCTATGGGTATGATAGCATCCAAGGACCTATTGATACTCTCACAGGCTTGCAAGCCAACGTCCAAGGACTATTTTGCACAATGTTGTGCCAATATCCCCTGGATTTAAGCCATTTTTTCAAGCCTAGAGCCCAGGTCACTGACCAATATTAAATGACATCTCTAGAATAGTAAAATAACAGAGAAATGATAGTTCAAATTCAATCACTTGAATAAGACCTTGACTAGACCCCTACTAGCCATGACAACCATTTCTTCAAACATATCACAAATATGTAATCTACAGGTGTAAACAACAAATTTGAGCATAGGGGTCTCATACTTAGCTGAGAATCGCTAAGAAGCATGGATGCCTCAATACATCAACTACCATTTCATCCATTAAGTCATAGATACATTTTTCATTCATTTACTAGTGAAAGCATGATGAGAGCCATACATAGCTTCTGTCATAAAACATATATATAAGCATCATAACAACAACAGAAATACCAATGAAATCATAGCCATATAAACCACATATAGCCAGTATAATACTCATAGAAATACATGGATAAATAACCTCATATTAATGATGCAAAATCCAAACTCGGGATGGGGCTTCCTCATTCCACCCAATCGTAGAATGGTTGGGCCAAATCTCTCTTTAGCCATTCACCCCCATGCCATATTCCAAGCATGAATGTGGAATCTCATAGAACACATAAATCCAAAACCATCCAAGACTTCCAGAGGCCATCCACCTCAACCCATCAAATAGTGATTCCACCTCATGGTTGGACATCACAAAACCATCATCAAAGCAGTCTCTCTCCAAGCCTTCTAGGGTTGTAGATCATTTGTTCTAACCAAGGCTCCAGGACTCGTAACTCAACCCATAACTTTTAGCAGAATCCAAATCATTTGTCCAATTAAGGCTCTAGGACTAGTAACTCAACCCACCAAGGGCTCTAGAGAATTTGTCCAACCAAGACTATGGGACTAGTAACTCAACCCAAGCTGTTACAGGGCTCTAGAGAATTTTTCAAACCAAGGCTCCAGGAACTAGTAACTCAATCCATGCTAAGGAAACATGAGAACCAACCAAAACAAAATAATGAAATGAACCCACAATCTCCATGGCTATCAAGGAAATGGCAAGGTTATGAAATCCACTATCAATCACGTCCATCCTCCCTCCCAACAACAGATTATAACCAACAAACCACATGCATATGCCATGCATGCCAGAACTAGTGAGGAAAACATACATGCAACTTTGTACATGTAAGCGAACTATACCAGTGGAAGATACTCTTCCCACTTTCATTGCTGATGCATCACATACATCCTCAACATGTCCTCCAATATCCTGTTGACCCTCTTTGTCTGTCCATCTGTTTTTGGATGATAATTTGTACTGAAGGCCAACTTTGTGCCCAAACCCACGAATAACTCCTTCCAAAACTTGGAATTGAACTTTGCATCCTTGTTTGACACAATATTCTTTGGAACACCATGTAATCTAACCATGTCTCTAATGAATACATATGCTACATTGGTAGTTGAGAATGCAGACTTCACTGGAATGAAGTGTGCAACCTTTGTCAACCTGTCCACAACAAACATGATTGAATCATGTTGTCTCACTATCCTCTCTAAATTTGTGATGAATTCCATGGAAATGACTCCCCATTTCCACTCTATAATCGCAATTGGTTGTAGCAGTCCACTAGGATTTTTACACTCTTCCTTCACACATTGACAATCAAAATACCTAGCCACAAACTCTGCCACATCCCTCTTCAAGTTCGACCAATATAAAATCTCTTCACTACTATCAATGTCTTCTGATAACCTGGGTGACTTGAATATGGTTTCGCATGAAACTCCCTCAAGATCACCTTCTTTAGCTCATTATTGTCTGGCATATATATCCTGACTCTGAACCTAACCAAACATTTTTTTTAAGGAAATAGACCACATCTTATTCACCTACACCTATACCTTTTCCATTACCTGTACCTTTACCATTACCTGTAAATGTACATGTACTACTACCTGTACCTATACCACCACATTTACCTATACTTGTAATCTGTTGCAACTAGTGCATAATCTCCACATACCTAACATCTTGCTGACCTGCCTGCAAGATCCTATCCCGTAAGTCTATCCCATAGGATCTCATAGCTGCTACATGATTTACCTGTATCCGCCTGTTAAGAGCATGTTGGGTCATTGATCTGTCATCTTTTTTGCTTGTCTTTGACATTCATTAGGCCATTATTTCCAACCATCCTGTTATCACTGAAAAAAATTTCTAAAATTTTGGACAACCCGCATGCTTCCAAAGTTTTTGTGTTAGTCTTGGTCAAGTCATTTTTATTGTTTTTTGTTTTAGAGTCTAAATAATAGAGTTGGAGTCTTGTTTCCACTATTAAATAAAAGTCAACAAACTTGTTTTACCCCTTATAAATCCCATATCATTTCAAAATTTTCATGTATCTAGTCATTTTAAAATTTTGAAGGCACTACAAAACTGTCTAGGAGTTTTTGTAGCGCAAAACTCTGAAAATACACTGGATGCACTACGAAATTAGGGATTCGTGTCTAGGACTTTTCATAGCATGCTATGAAATCAAGGTTTCCTATTAAATATTATCTAACTATCAAATCCACTAGAACTTGTTAGATTTTCATCATCAAGTGTCAGTCCATGAACCTTACCACTTACATGCAACCATTCATATCCATCATTAGATTCGTTAGGGGTCATTTTTTCCACAGTCATTTCAAATTTCAAAAAAAAAAGTGAAGGGTTAATTGATCCTGGACATATTCATGTTGATCTTGGTCGTGTTCATGCAATAGACATTTGATACAATTCTTAGTTTGAGTAAACAAGCCCATGGTGAGCAGAGATCAGAAATCTTCATCAAATTCAAGCGAGGCAGCTCCTCAATTAAGCAAGGCATTTTCTTCCAGGTTGTTTTATCTAAAGCGATTTCAAAGGAGAAAATGTTAGAAGAAATTAAGATATCACAAGAGCTAAAACAGGACTTAACCCTAGGGCTAAGGAAATATCATCACTAGTACAACCATCACCAATGCACAAGAATGAAAAAAACAAGGCAGTTAGCACTCAAGAAGAAAGACAGAGCTTTGAGGATGTTAAGGAGAATTTGAAGCTTTCCAAGCCTGAAATCGCTAGACTTGAGAAAAGAGCAAGAAGACATGCAACTAAAAAGGTCAACTTCAACAAAATGAAGGCTGAGTGGGAACATGAGAAAAATTCAAAACCTCAAGCAATGAGCAGAAAAGCTCAATATTTCACTTGGCCTATCCCTACTATTAAGGAGGTAAGATACATTAGATGGATTAATAATAGGGTCAGACCCAACATCAAAGTGATGAAGAGGCAAATTGAAGACTTGGAGATTCATCTGAGTAAATCTGAAGGGCATCCTCAACTAAAATAAACTACACAGTAAGTGAGGAGTCTTAATACAATTTTGATGTAGAACTTACCTTTTTGTTTTTGGATGGATGATGTCAGTTTTGTATGGCTTATTAGCATATGGTGAAGCCATTGAAAAATCCCAAGAAAGACAATTTTGAAAAAAGACTGTCTGTTTTTGACTCACACAACAGTGACAGTTTTGTTTTTTGAGGATCTATCTTGAAAGAAAAAGGGGATTATTTTGAAAGGGATGTTGCTGCAGAGGTGTAATAAGATCACTTAAGAAGGTCTGAGCCCTAATCAAAATTTAAATTCGAGAAATGAAGACATATACACATACCAAACCTTGCGCTACGAAATCACTAAAGCAACCTTTTTCAGCAGAAAAACTGTTTTAAGTAGTCAACTTCCAGGAGGTCTCTAGAGCAACGCAAAGCATATTTTGAAAACTTGAAAGAGGTTTTTATTCCTAACATACTAAGCTACAAAAACCTCTTTCATTTTCTTCACATTCATTATGATATGGGAGAACTTGATGAATAAACTTTCACTATGAAACTGTTGTAGGAGCCATTTTTCACATTTAATCAGAATTTTCCAATTTACACCTAATATTCAAAGCCCGTTTCTAGGTAGTAGGAAAGGTATTGCAAAAAACAAAGGGAGTTTTTTGTTCAGCACCGAGTTTTCTACAAAAGCCTCCTTCAGTTTTTCAAAATAAAATTTTGATGAGGATATACAAGCTCTGCCCCAACACCTATTTTTCAGCCATAACAGAGCATGGCACAGTCTCCTATTTTTCAAGCCAGATGAAGGAGAAGTTATTAAAGGCTAGCTAGAGGGTTATGGGCATTATCAAATTCGAATTCATGGAGCTGTAGGTGTCAAAAATAATGTTTAATTCCTAAATAAGGTTGTTTTAATCATAATGAGTTACACTCCTAGTTGTATTAGGTCTCTAGAACTGCCAGTTAATAGTCAGTTGTAATTAATAGTTTGTTTAAAGTGTCAATAGGTGTCAATTCAAGTAGAATTTGAATTCCCCTCATGCTAGAGGAAGGAATCTAAGTCATGTAATGAACATTATAGATGGGAGAAGATGTAATGCACTAAGGGTTGGAAATTTTCAGAGAAACTCTCATATTGTGCTTTGTGTAAGACTCTGTTTTAAGTAATACAGTATTTGGCTTTGCTTCTCAGGAATCGAAAGGAATTCAATGTTCAGAATGTCTTGTATTGTCCTCTTCTCATTATTTACAGTGGTATGAATGTGTGATTACTTAGAAATCACTGATTGTGCTCTAACTTCCTTCATACATTTATAAAATGTGTTGTCCTATATGTTTCTAATGTATTCTCCATGTGTTGAATTCTAGATGCCCTGACTTCCATGTAAAGCTAACATTATTGTCATACCGAAACATTTTTGACTCCATAAGCCCAATGAATATTTTCTAATTATGTTTCAACCATTTACACTTCTTCATCTGTTTCATAAAGTTAGCCATCTTATTCATTATCAAAATATTTAATCTAGTGAGAAAGCCCTCTCATGTTGAGAAGGCTAAGCCTCAGCCAAAACTTGGTTTGAAACAGTTACTCAAGATCTACCTAATCAGCAGCCTGTCAGGGTTAGGTTTTGTGATAGCACATCCATTGCACCACTTCACTCACTTACCACCATTTTTACCATAATTCTTCATGACACGTATCTATATTTCTAAGTGGTTTATTAACATAGATTTCCTTTATTTTTAGTAGATTAAGAAGAATTTTGCATCATTCTAACTAATGACAGTTTAGCAAGTTCAAGTTGCTACAGATTTGTCAAGTTTTCGTAGCTACCTCCATGGTTGAGGTAGTAGCACCACTCTAGAATTAAATCTGACACATGGACATTGTTTGTAGAAGATCCAATATGGATTGTGATTAGTAAAATTCCACCCAGCTCACACATGTGGACCTCCAGGCAAAGATCAAGGGAAAATCGTAGCAGTTTTAACCAGTCAACTTCAAATGCATTTTATGAAATGAGCGAATCTCATAAAACAAAAACATGGGTTTTGTTCAAAAGAGGCCCAGATAACTTTATATGATAAGGTTTCCCAAATTCATTACCATTTGGGAGATATTTTGGGTTCTTTGGAGCCCTATTTTGCATTTGCGTGAGCAAACAGTGCACTTATGTGTCAATAAACACCCAATCAAGCAAATCGAGGTTGGAAAGGATTATGCTTCATCAAATTTGTGGCCACTAGGTGTCCATTCAATTCTGATATTTAGCCATATGAATCTCCATGAAGTTACATTGTAATTGCTATATAAAATCTCCATTGAAATAGAGAAGGGGATAATTTTGGATGCGACTATAATATTGTGTTAAAAACTCTGTTTTTATTACCTGAATGAATATGCATATTAAACATCCAATGCACAATTAGTTGATACCTAAAGTCAATACCATCTGTTGTGGAGGGCCCCTGCAATAGAAGAGTTTCTATTTTATTTTATATTTTGTGATTAGATTCTTTCATAGATTTGATTTCGTAGATTAAATTGTTATTTTTTAATTATGATATTTCATTTTCGTTTCATTATAGACTCTTAAATCATCTTTGTCATCTCTCTAATTAGTTTCCAACATTTTATAGTATAAGTGTTTGTATCTTTAGATATTAATTAGTTTCCAACATTCCATAATATAGGTACTCTGTAGATTCTAGTTCATTCCCATGGTTTTCAGCATATACTTTTGGCTTAAATAGATGAACACTTATTTCTAGAATTTTCGTTTCATTTCTAGCATTTCATTTTTAATTTCAATAGATGTTAAGCTGACGTAGATTTATTTTCTTTTAGAGATAGATTAAATCTCTTTTTGCAAAGACGATCTGAAAATGGAAGGTACTTGAAAAAGGGTGCAAGGTATCCATTTTCATTTATGTAAATGAGTGCAAAAATACTCCAAATTTAAATCTGAAAATGTGAGAACTTCTTATTTCTAATACATAGATAGACTGTAGGGGCATTTACTGGATATGTCACCTCTAAAGAGAGGATGTGTTGGGTCCCTATAATACTAGTGATTACCTCATTACTATTGTAGTTGTACCCCTTATTAATATTGTTGTGCCCCTATTGCCCCCATATTGTTATTACTATGCCCCATAGAATCCCTCTATTGTTATTTTTGTGGCTTTATATTATTATTGTTAGGTCGGCTGGGTTATATAGAAAGGAAGGAGGTTTTGTCATTTGTATCATCCAAGAACTGTTCATTTATGTAATGTAAAGGAGGTTTCCCCCTCGAAGAGGCTGAATTCTAAGGCGTTGATCTACCTTTTCTATCTTTTCTTGAGCTGGTTCATAACATTTGGTATCATAGCTTTGGATTCTAGGGTTTCACTACTCCAAACAGGTCATTGTGGCATTTTCACAATAACTTTGTTTCTGCGACGTTTCAGAAGCCAAAAAAAAACCCATTTGGGAAGACATCGCGTTGAATCTCGCGTCTGAATTTTAGAGTGTTTTGCACTATATTTGCGGAGATATGAGCTGAGGAAGTTGGTCTTTCTGCAGACTCCTGTATTACATTCCAAATAGGTGACCTCGGGAAAATCATCATAAAGTTTTCTCTGAGCATTGGATTTAAATTTCATAAGAAGGTGCAGAAAGAGGATGGACTATAGTTTCTTGTTAATATTTTTTAGAGCCAAAAGACGAAACAGGGACTCGTGGCACATCGTACAAGTTTGCCCTACTGAACTAGTCCATAATCAGGTCACTGTGGGAGATTTCACATAACTCTTCCTTGGAGAATCCGATTTGGATTAGACTGGTGGCATTGGAAAGAGGACACAGAGGGCTACTGCAGGTCATAATTTCAGAACTGGATGATTTGAATGAACAGAGATACATCAGAGGCAATATCGAGCTCCTACAAAGTGAAAAAAGGTGCGTATATTCTTTTAAATTTTTGCTTAAGATTGGTTTGAAATTTATTTTGAAGGAATTCAAAGGGCATAGTAGAGCATTATTATCGGTAACTAATGCCCCAAGGAAAGAAAATGCAAACAGCTAGTAAGGAACCTGAAAGCTCTAGCATGACTCATGAAGAAGAGGAAGAAATGCTACATGATATATCAAAATAACAAGAACAAGTGCAACAAGTGTCACTTACACAAAAAGCAACAGAATCTAAGATGGATGGTTTAAGGAAAGATGTAGAAGCTAAGCTGGATTATTTAAAGAAGGGTGTAGAAGCTGAGATGGATGGCATGGAAGTTAAGATGAATGGCATGGACGCTAAGATGAATGGCATGGACGCTAAAATTGATGGCATGGATGATAAGATGGAAGAATTGACAATAAACATGAATAAGTTGCTACAAGGAATGGTCACTAATGGTGAAAAGGTACTAAAGGAAACTCATGATGAGAACAAAAGAAATGTTAATCATGATTCCATAGACTCTAATGTTGGATCGAAGACCCACCATTTTCCAAAAATCGATATGAGGAAGTTTGATGGCAAGGATCCCGCAACATGGATATTAAGATGGAGCAATTTTCGATCTCAATAATGTGCAAAACACACAAAAGGTACGTATTGCAACTTTATATTTGGAACCAAATCAGTTTGTATGGTATCAATGGATTTGCTCTCGTAAACAATTTATCACTTGCGCAATTTTTACCGAAGAATTGATGGCACATTATGAGGAAACAAAAAGCAACACTTTTTTTAGCCAATTGATAAGTCTCAAACAAAAGGGTTCAATAATGGAGCACATTGAGGAGTTCCAAAAATTGAACATAAGGGTAAAAGATATTCCAGAGGAGCATAGGATGATGTGTTCATAGGGTCTTTAAAGGATAATATCCAACATGATGTTCGCCTTTGGGAACCTGATTCATTAGAGAAGGAATTCAGGTTAGCAAGAAAAATGGAAAGCAAAATTATGGCAACCAGGAAGCATACCACTCACAACTATAAAGATAGAAGTGTTGTTGCCCCTAGTCTTCCACAACCTATAAGGTTGACACCACAACAATTGGAAGAAAAAAGAGCAAAAGGAATTTGTTACAGTTGTGATAGCAAATACACTAAAGGTCATAAGTGTGCTGAGAAGAAATTATTCTACATAGATTGTGAAGAGGAAGAAGAAAAGGAGCAAGAAAGGTCAAAAGAAGAGGATATACTCCAGGAACAAAGCCTGATGAAGAACAAATGAATCCAATATCTTGCAATGCATTGGCGGGAATTACCACTCCTCAAACCATCAAGATAGAAGGACAAATCAAGAAGAAAAAGGTATAGTGTTGATTGATTCAGGAAGTACCCACAATTTTATTCATTGTAAGGTAGCAAAAGAATTGAATTGCTTCTTATATCTAGCACCAGAGTGTCAAGTGATGGTTGCAAATGGAGGAACAATAAATTTCTCTGGAAAGTGCCATAATCTCAAGCTATCCATGGGAGAATATGTATTGACTATCCCAATGCTTTCCCATGGGAGGTGTCGATGTTGTACTAGGAGTCCAATTGCTACAATCCTTGGGTACAATAGCTTTTAATTTTCAAGAACTTTTCATGAAATTTTTTGTGGAAGGAAAGGAAGTGGAATTAAGGGGTATTGCAGGGAAACAAGGAAATATAATTAGCTCTAATGGTATGACAAAGCTTCTAAAAAAGGAACAAAGAGGTATAATTGCACAATTATGTTCGCTAGATGTTTCCACATTAGAGCCATCTATTTCTCCAGATCTCTAAAAAGTCTCAGGTAATCATTCCAAGGTATTTGAGACTCCCAAAGGTCTCCCAGCTATTCGTGATCATGATCATGCTATTCATCTGATTCCAAGAAGTGTTCCTCCAAACATCAGGCTGTACATATATCCCTCTGCCCAAAAGAGTGAAATTGAACGTATGGTTGCAAAAATTCTAGAGGCTAGTATAATTCAACCAAGTCAAAGTTCTTTCTCTACTCTAGTAGTATTGGTGCACAAGAAGGATGGATCATGGCACATGTGTTCGGATTATAGGGATCTCAACAAGATCACTGTTAAAGATAAGTTTCCCATTCCTATCATTGATGAATTATTGGATGATTGCATGGATCAATTTACTTCACCAAGTTGGATCTTCGTTCAGGATATCATCAAATCAGAATGAAGACTGAAGGCATTCCAAAATCAACATTTAGAACTCATGAGGGTCATTATGAATTTTTGGTCATGCCTTTTGGCCTTACTAATGCACCTTCTAACATTTCAAGGTTTGATAAATTCCATTTTCAAACCCTTCCTTAGAAAATTTGTGTTAGATTTTTTGATGATATACTAATCTACAACAAGTCTTGGAAGGATCATGTTGAACATGTTGACAGGGTGCTACAACTATTGGAGGAGAAACAATTATATGCAAAAAGATCCAAATGCTTCCTTGGAGTCCAAGAGGTGGAATATCTGGGTCATATTGTACTCAAGAAGGAGTTAAGGTAGACCCTAGGAAAATTAAAGCCATTAAGGAATGGAAAATCCCCACATCCATAAAGCATCTGTGAGGATTTCTCGAGTTGACAGGGTATTATTGCAAGTTGTTAAGAATTATGGAGAATAGTACACCTCTAAACAACATTACTTTGAAGAAAGATGTATTTCATGGGGACTCTAAGAGCAACAAAGCCTCGAACATCTTAAAGAGGCCAATGTGCCAAGCACCAGGTCTTAGCTACACCAGACTCACCAAAAGCCTTTATTGGAATGTGATGCGTTAGAAATGGATATTGGCGCTATTTTACATGCAAGATGAAAGACCCATTTTTTTTGAAAGTCGTCCAATCAAAGGGAAAGTTTTTACACAAAGCTATTTATGAGAAGGAAATGTTGGCAATACTCCATGCACTTAAGAAATGGCGACCCTACCTAATGGGAAGACACTTCAAGGTAAAAACGGATCATGATAGCTTTAAATACTTTTTAGAACAAAGATTATCCTGTAAAGAGAAACAAAAGTGGGTCACAAGGATGTTTGGTTATGACTTTGAAATCATCTACAAAAAAGGGAAGCAAAATGTGGTGGCAGATACAGTGTCAAGAAAGGATGAGGATGTGGAAGCATTCTTGTGCACCATTTCTATTATCCAACAAGATTGGATAAACGAAGCAAGGGAGGAATGGAAGAATTATGAAGAAGTGTGGGCACTTATTTGAAAGTTACAATAAGATTCCAGTACATCTGATACATTTAGCTAGAAAAATGATTCGTTATGGTACAAAGATCCCTTATACCTTTGTAAGAATTCCCACTTAAACAAAATATTCTTATAGAATTGCACACTTCTACCTTAGGAGGGCACTCAAGATTTTAAAAAAATTACCACAAGGTTAAGAAGGAATTTTTTTTGGGATGGCCTTAAATCAAATAAACAAAAGTTTGTGGCGGAATGTTTGGTTTTCCAACAAAATAAAGTTGAAACAATTAAGACACCAGGTCTATTAAAACCTTTATCCATTCCAAGCCAATGTTGGGAGGAGGTTTCAATGGATTTTGTCACAGGTTTACCCAAGTCTGAGGGAAATAGTGTCATCATGGTGGTAGTTGATAGGCTTACCAAGTATGCACACTTTTGTGCATTATCACATCCATTTAAAGCCAGTATAGTTTCTACTGCATTTATGGAAACAATTCAAAAGCTACAT
>APFE030385289.1:14657-27597 GCA_000404065.3 Pinus taeda
ATGACTGTGCGATGAATAGTTTTCTTATTGATAACTACCTGTATGAGAAAGGCGATTTGGGGAGGCAGTCTCTGAGTACGGCGGGTTAAATCGAGTGTAATCAAATCCGAATCTGTCGGATCTATACCGCCAATGGCGGATAGGAAGGACTTCCTCTGAGAGGGGCAGCTCTGGAGAACTTCTAAAGCGAACATAGCCGACGGGGTCTGGGCTAAATCCTCAACGATATTATAGTGTTGAGCAGCACGGGCATTTGGGTTGTAAGAAGATTTCCGGAGTACTCCTTTTGGAGGGGGTCGGACGGGCACTTCAGCACTAGGTTTCTCGATATGGAGAGGGCTTGAACTGAAAGGAGGAGCACTGGGAGTAACTTCAGGGTCCTTGCCAGCAGATGGATATTCTTTTGTTCGAGTACTGATGTTAATAGGGACCGTACCTGCCATAAACACTTGGGAACCGAAAGAAGAGGGAGGTTGAGAGGGGTCAGCGACCATTTGGGTCTGCTGCAAAGGAAAGGGTTCTTTAAGAACCACAGGAACCCTAGGAGCGCCTTTTAACAAACGACTAACTTCAGACCGCCGAGGGCAGTCTTTGGTGTAGTGGTCCTCATCACAAATAAAGCAAGGGTACTTGGGTTTGCGTTTGACACTCTCCTCAGATTGAGGTTTAGGTTGTTCCTGCTTAGGTGGTTCCGGTTTGTTTTTTCCTTTCTCCTTCTTCTTTGATTTCGATGTTTTGTCAGTCTTGGTTGACTGAATTGCATTAACCTCCGAAGTAGATTTAGGAGGAGGAGTATCCTGGGAAGTGTTTTCATTTGGAGTATTGGACTTTTTCTTCCCAGGGTTTGCGGAATTTTTCTTGGAGGATGAACTCACAGACCCGATAATACCGTCAACTGTAGGTGTTGGCGGGGTTTTGGATGTTCCAGGTCTAGGGGCATCAGGCAAATAATCATACAATGTACCTGACTGAGAATAAACTAAGTCAAGGTATTGAGCGCGTGCAATAGCTTGCTCTTCAGTAACGCATGCTCCCATTGCAATATCTCGAGCTGTTGGAGGCACGAATGAAGTCGTGAAAAAATCCGTGAGAAGTTGGTCGGGAATCGAAAATTTAATCATACGTCTACGTCGTCTCCATTCATGGATATGATCAGAGATGTGCGTAGCAGTTGACTGTCGTAAGGACGTAAGGAGGTGCGTGCCTGTTTCATAACGAATGGACAACTGAAAATGATACCATTTAGCGGCAGAGCCAGTGAGCGTTCTTTGAAAAAGACGAAGCCGAATCAAATCATCAATCCATGAATTAGATGAGCACCATAGATGATACGTCATGACATGAGCTTGCGGATCCTCATTGGCTTTGCCATCGAATTTCGGGCAATCACCAGGAATCTTGGTGGGAACCAGAGGCCAATAAGGATTATGAAGGATAGGGTCATTAGTCAATTTGGACACATCCGGTAATTCAAGAGTCGCCAAAAATGGTAATTGAGGATTGAATGACATCTGAGGTTGTTGGAACGATGGGACACCCGGGTTCCAACCAGGTGGTAGTGGCCCCCAAGGACCTTGCCCTGATGGATTTGCCCCCATAGTATGCTGGGTATAGGGGTTAGCGTTCTGCCCCCCAACGTATGGGTTACCAAACGATGCTGCAGAAGTAGCATGTGGCTGTTGGTAATTTTGGTAAGGAGTAAACAGAGGTTGGCCTTGGGGTTGCTGGTAACCGTAATGCGGTGGGACCCCAAATTGGTTTTGAGACCCAGGCTGCGTTTGGTAAAACGTTTTAGATTGACCTCCAGCTTGCATTTGAGAACTAGACGGATTTTGAGATCCAACCTGGGACCAGGTGCCAGGTTGAGCTATGCCAGTAGATGGATAACCTTGGGCTATCTGAGTGAAGGGATAACCTTGCTGGTATTGAGGTTGGCCTACTTGCTGATACTGAGTTTGGCCTACCTGCTGATGCTGAGGGTGGCCTCCCTGCTGATACTGGGGTTGGCTTCCCTGTAGATAAGCAGCAGAGGGATGTCCTCCCATACCAGATGGTTGGGTTTGAGGCTGACCAATTTGTCCAAAAGGCTGAGTATATTGGACAGTTGGTTGACTAATTGTTTGGGCAGCTTGGCCCGAAACTTGGGTATACTGGACGTTAGGTTGATTCGGATTAACGAACGATTGACCAGTTGGTCCAGTATGGGAACCTTGCTGGAGATTAGGTTGAGCTTGTGAAATGGAAGGGTGACCTGGGTTGCCAGCAGGTTGGGTATGAGGAGTGAAAAAGGTACCACTAGAAGCAAAAGGATTTCCTTGTAAGGATTACCCTTGTGAATTTTGCTGGTGCAGTATCTCAGGTTGAGCGTACAACGCTTGAACACCATGGTAAGAGGTGGAACCCCAATCTATAGATAGCGGGACTGAAATCTCTCCAACTGATAGCTGACCTGCCCCAGTACCGAAAGGTGGTAGATACTGATCAAACTGCCCCCCAAGTGATGCATTACATGTAGGATCAAAGCCTGCAAATAAAGAGGACGAAGGTTGGCTAAAATTAGGCGTTGAAGAAGCCACAGATGTAAGCGGAGGAATTGTCACCGAAGTAGTAGTTGTACTGCGAGGTGGCAGAATCGATGGCTCCATATTGGAAAAAACGGGTGGTGACCAAATAGGGGTCGGAAAAGGAGACGATATAAAATCGCGCAATGCCTTATAACCAAGAGGCAGTCCCCCAGTAGAAGCATTCCTACTAACATGTGTAGACTCCATCGTGCCAGGGATTTCATCCCCTGGCATGTCGGATTCATCAGTAGTAGTAGGTGATGGGTTGTCCATGTCGGAAGGAAAAGGTTTCCGAGGAGAAGTATATTCCCAAAAAGGGATACCGTTCTGAGAAGGTTCCCAAATGGGGTTGGTATAAAATTGATAATCCTTGTCGCCTGGAGCGTGAGAGCTGATCGGTTGTATGCTTGGAACAATAGGGAGAATTTGACTCACAACTGGACCCTCGGAAGGCGAAATGGGTAGTTCCGCCAGGGTGAAAATTCACAAAATCCTAAGGAAACTTAGTGAAACCAATCCCTACATAGACTAACGCAAACAAAAATAACTGAGTTATGTGATCGTAGCCAGATAAATTATTAAGACACTTGACTTGACCTTTTCATCTTTAAAGAGTCGAGAAAAGGACGAAAAGCTGACTCTAGTCTCCTTCAATTGTTTAATGAGGACGAAGTGACAAGCTGCTCACTTACACCTTTTCTGTTAGACAATCTGAAAAGGATCAAAAGTTGACTACTCTGGAAATCTAGGTAAAAGGGTTTTCCAAACAATCCGTAAAACTGCTTATACACCTTAGCGATCAGAAGATCACCAAGGATTTCCCGTACTGCAGTCAATCTTCCCAAATGCTGTGTTCAGTGCATTACGGTTTGTAAGGCGACAGACTCGGCTTCCTATGGATCAAAGGTTGCAAGCCTATAGGGGTCTCCCTATTTATACTCGACGGTACGTGGGAGCACAGTCCGTACTGGCACCTATCGTTTCACCATGGAGGAATCACCCAACCACTCAACGATAAACTACCAGGCTTAACGACGCCGGAACACGTCTCTAGCCTAGACCTCTAGAATGTGAGCGTTAAGTTTCAATGCGTTGGTTAAGGTTCATTGAATTAATTTTTATTTGTTCATCTTCGATTAAGTCTCAGTTTCGTCTTAGCGTATGTAATCTCTCGAAAATGTCCTAAATGCCACTACATGCAAGATTGTATTCGTTCCGTTTGGGATGAAATTCTAGCTACAGAAGAGTTAAGAGGTTCACACAAACAAAACGATGCCAAAATTTCTAATGCAGCTAATCAACAAGAAAGGAAAAATCTTTTCTCTTTTATTTTTCTTTTTAAAAAGCAAAACTAACATAACATGCTAATTGATGAAAAGCAAAAATCTTTTTCTTTTCTTTTAAAAATAATATGATAATGCACTTAAGGGGTTTCAAGAGATATTCACAATCAGATAATTCATTCCAAATAATCTATAACCAGATCTGAAACATAAACAATAACCCAACAAAGCAAAGAAAAACTAAGATCTTCAAGGAACTATGTAAGCTAAGTCACAATGAAGTCAGGTAAAAACAAGCAAGCTAAAAGCGAGATACTTGCAGTATGAAATGTAAAACTCATATAACCACCAGAAGAATATGGAAATCAATCAACAAAAAGACCGGATCTGTAAATCATCAATCCAACAGAAGGCTCGATAACACAAAAAACCACAAAGGCCAAGATGTAAAATCGATGGACAAAGGCAAACAACTGAAGGATGGAAAAACCACCAGCCAAATATCAACCCAACAGACTTCCAGGAGGCATAAAAAGAGCAGAAAGAGACAGACCCAAGTTTAAGAGACTGGAAAACAAGCTTATTAAAAAACTTAACCAGTGCGGCGCAACTGTAAGTCTGCAACTCGTGCTAAATAGAGATTGGCGCGAGTTGTCTGAGAGCAACACGCGCCAACCAGCGCGACTGTTCAAAGAAAAAACGCACTGGCGGAGTTTGCCAGGCAAAAAGACAGAACGGATGGTTTGAGGCTTGGCTTCTAGTATCTAGACAGAGCCAGCAAGTAAAAAAGACAGCAAGAACTCTAACCAAGAAAATTCTTCAGACAAATAAACGAGAGAAAAACGACATGCGAGGCAAGATTGAGATTGCCCAGTTTGTAAACTGAACCGGAGATCGACTGAAGTGGCATTGATCTACTTCACTTATGCATAGCAGAAGTGTTTCGAAGGCTACCTGGCTGCTCTTTAGACTCCGTCCACAATTTACAAATCAAACAATACAAACACAATCAACAACTAACTCCCCAGTGGAGTCGCCATATTGTTGGGTCGATAAATCCCCTCTGCGGACAGAGGCGATCCCACTAGCCCGACAAGGGTCTAGCAACAATCATACACGTTGCATGCAAGTTCCTAATTGCATAATTTAAAGGTTGATCAGAAAGACCTACTTGGAATCCAACGCTATTTGTCATGGAAGAAACGTCGCTCCTGTCCTTTAGCTTTGGCCGGTCACTATCCTTAGGTTCCACGCATGGACACCTGCACAAACAAATAACAATCCAACACAAGCGTAAAATCCAATATCATGCGATTATATATCAGTCAAGCAGGATATAACTCAAATATCATCAAACGAATATGTGAGTGGAACCATAATGACAGTCGTTCATTGTTCAATAAAAGAAGAGAAGAATTACAACCAAATAGGCTTGACGTTGAAATCTCCTCCAACTGGGTCAGCAGCTAAACATGCCTTGCAAAATCACTTCCTCTCTCAACATTCCAGCAACATAACTTCTCTCTCAGCTCTTACTATCAATCTAGCATAATCTCAGCTCACCTTAGCTCTTGTAAAAACTCAAAAACTACCTGTTTCAATGCAGGGTGATAGTTATTTATAGATGGAAGAGGAGGGAGTATTCATTGTATCCGGACACCTACTGAAGATTTGGCATTGTCCCAGAATAGCCTTTGGACTGAGTTGTCATGGATGAAAAAGACGACACTCGATCATATCCATGGGATTTTTCCCAGGGAACTGCATGAGTAATGGAGGAAAAAACACTTCAGTGCGCGTTGGCCAAAAATCACGACTAATTTTGTGTGGCGCGGGCTTTGTTCCGTGACAGCGCGTCCATGGGCGCACCCTCTTTGGAGGAATTGAGCCATTGGCGCGGGTTAGACACTATGAACCCGCATTAATGAAAAAGGTCATTTTTTAGGACTGATCTTCAAAAGGTGTCTTCAGGGATATTGAAGTTCATACTTAGGAGACTCCAATGCTAGTGTTTTCAAGTTGTGTCACTGGTCACAGGTCCATAAATTCATCCTCCAGTGTGTGACAGCGGGGGTAACAAGGACGGTGACCAACGGTGACAAATTACTGCGTAACAAATGCCCCCTAAAGCATGAGCCTCGAGAGAGAGAGAGAGGTGAAGTGCTTTACAAGATCACATCCAGCTGCCGCCGAGAATCTGCATGGAGATATACAGTATGATAGTTCAAATACATGATATATGTGCCAGGGACGCAGTCATCCATTGACAGAGTATATAACAATCAAGATCCGTAGTATGGACGCAGCCATCTAGTTAGGATCGATGAATAGACTCAGGTATGGTCGCAGCCATCTAGTGAAAGAGTCATGTATCAAAATCACACCTGGATTACAACAGACACAATCCAGGGTCTTGCGCTCCACCTCGACCCGAACACAAGTACAAGTCCAAGCATGTGAACATGTAAGCTGAAGTCAAACATGCATGAACATCGTCTGATTACCAGTCAATAATGAAAACTGTTAACAGACGCGAGAGGTACCACCGATAATGACAATGGTCCTCAAGGTACTATAGGTACAATCTACGGTGTGTGAATGAATGATTCGATGTCGAACACCCGTAGAGTCATCCGATCGAAGGCCAATGACGAAAACCTCGCGTCGAATATGAAGAACCTGCCATTGAGGCATGCAGGCTCCAAGGTACCAGAAGGGAGTCTCTAGGTCACTTTCCTGGATAATGAGCTGAAGTCGACAGGAAGTGATCTTTGTCGAGGGTGGGCCATAATGTTTCCCACATCATCAACACGAGACGAGAAGAGACAATGCTGTGAAGTAAGATTTACGAACTATCAAGCGGAGGCGGTTTCTTTTAGAGGTCAACTTCTCTTTGAACATATCGGCGGCACGATAGTGGAGTTGGCAGTATTTGACTTCAATGGATCAGAGGTCATGATGACGTGGCAATGAGCAAATGAGAGGTCAAATAGGATCACCCGAACCCACAGAGGCAAGTGAAAACGAAATGAGATATCCCCACCCTGACACGAAAGCAGAAAAGTGCCATGTTCAAGAGCGACATACTGCCGACATGACTGTAATTACGGTTCAAAAATTTTCTTTTTCCCCTGCCATTTCTGGCGAGTACCCCGATTATTTTTAACAAGCTTGATGGGTATAGCATATGCTTGTGGTGTAAGTTCGACCTTCGGTCGAATCCAACCTAGTAAAAGTTTAATGAGCCGTAGGGAGGAGAAGCTCAAGTTTCGTCATAATGACGAGTCCAATGTCGTCAGGGTTTAACGAGTCCAACATAGGTAAAACTCGGAATCTTTTTCATGTTTAGAGAGTTTGAAAAAGACACGGAAAAGAAAACTCCAGAGGTCCTTTTTCGTAAAGTTGTGTCTCTCGGGTCCGAAAAAGTGTAAAATGATACCCGAAAGAACCGCCCGATCGTTACGACCGAGGAGTACTTTTCATGAGTAGTGACTCTGATCTGAAAAAGTAAAAAGGGATCAAAATCACATCGTTTCGCAACCATTAACGAGTTTGAAACGACAAAAACCCGGTAATCTTTTTATGTTTTAACGGTCGATAAAAGAACTTAAAACGACCGCCCCTTAGTAACCGTTTAACGAGCCAAGGGGGACAACTCGGCGATCTTTTCCGCTTTTAAAAGGTCAGGAAAAGAGCTGAAAGCGGACCATAAGTAACATTTTCTTTTGTTTTTCCGAGCTTGAAAAAGTTAAAAAGACGCTCATTTGAACTGCACCAGACCCTGTCATCATTCGACCAACAACGTAAAGTCTATTTCGACACGAAAATACCCTAAAAATACTTAAAATTAACACTTCTAATGTATTTTTGGGCTAAAATAGTGCTATAAATAGTAAAAAGTAAAAAACAAACTTACTTTTCACTTTTTACCTTATAAGTTCACTGTTGGAGGGTTTCCAGTGCAAAATTCACCTGCTGATTGTGACCAATCCAGGACACAGTTTGAGTCGTCGTCTGCAACAGGTAAAAGGCCTCATCCTAAGCTTCATTTTCATTCCATTTTTTCTAGTTTTTATCCACATTTTAGGTTCCTGCAAGAGGATTTAAAAACTTTTAGGTCTGCGCCATTGGCGCGGGTTTCCGGCACTGGACCGCGCCAATGGCGGAAATTTAACACAGAGGCCGCGCCATTAGCACGACTATTTTAGAAAAAGTCGCGCCAATGGCGCGATCTCAATTTGTGCCAAATTGGACCATTAAACTTTCAATTTTCCTTCAAATTATATCTCAATATTTCTCTAATGATTGAAATTTGTCCTTTGTTTGCAGGATTTTGCCAAAAATGGTGGTAGAATGGAAAGAACGAGAGCACGGCGAAGTTGATGCCCTAGCTTTGGCAGATGATGATTGTATGACGGCATTGAGAGACTGCGGGCTCAAGAAATTCTTTCATACTTCCTACCTACGTGCACAACCTGAGCTACTACGTTTCATAGTAGACGCTTGGGATATAGAGGATCAGGTATTCCGCTTGAACGACCAGACATTGGAATTGGATGTTTCCGATGTCTATTTTATTACAGGTTTATCACGACGGGGTGCACGTCCCATTCTGACAGGTAGTCGACCTTCTGCAGAGAAGATCGAGGAGGTGAAAGATAGAATATGTCTTGATGCACGTTTTGGTGTGAATAGCAGGAAAATAGATATCGACACGATTCCCAGCTTGGTTCTGCGAATCATTTTGTTTACCATTACCCGAGCAGCAGGTATACAGGCACCCCATGAGGCCAGCAAGAATCACTTGCTGTTGGCCACCGAGTGTCTCCATCCTACAGTGTTTGATTGGGCTTCAGCGGTGACAACCAATATCAAACGACAGCTTACCAAATGTAAGCGGGATGGAAACAAACAGTTTGGGTATGGGTCAATCCTGGTGACCTTCTTTCTAGAGCGGTTGCCGATTTTTCGGGTACCTGGAGGGATAGTAGCAGATCCAGTGCTGAGGGAGCCGAGGTTGCATCGATGGGCAAAACTTATGCCCAGAGGAGGAGGGGGCCAACAGATGTCCCGATCTCCCTCTACCTGACAGAGAGGATTGGGATGAGGAGCTGGGTAAGAACTCTGTGTTTTTTAATGTTTTTTATATATATTAAAAATTTTGTTAATACACGTCTATTTTCTAACAGCGTCTATATATGTATATAGATGTTGGTGCAGAGCGACCAACTGACGTGCCCCATAATGTGCGCAGAGCGCAACCTGCAGTAGACCCTCAGATAGAGGGTGAGGACGATCTTGTGCAGAACCTTGAGGCACTAACTCGAGGTATCCCAGACTATGGTAGGTTGGCAGATGTGCCTAGAGCTTATTAGAGGCATACGGTGGGGGTGTCTACTCGTGTTCATCGTCTGTTGAGACGTTTGGTGCGAGCAGTGACATGCTATCATGAGCATAACCGTGCTTAGACATCTAGGTTTCATTTTTGTACATTTTTGAGGAGTATGCTGTCAGCGGCTGTATAGACTTTTGACATGTATTATTTTTTGTAACGCGCTGGGCGCGAACACTTTGACTCACGTATATATATATACATATGGATTTTTTGGATGGATCTTGTACATGTGATGATGTTTTAATTATGCTATGCAAATGTATTAGTTGCATAACATGTGACCCATGTGTTTTTGTATGTTTATATGCTTATGTTTATTCCTAGATGGATTTTGTACATGTGACTATGTGTTTTATATGCTATGCGACTGTTGGACACATATGTAATCTAATGTATCTAGTGCATAACAAACGACCCATTGGAATGTATATACACGCATATATTTTATCCTTTATACAAGATTTTATTTTTTATACAAGCTTAAAAGCACGTGGCATACATGCAAACTATGCTTGATGGGAAGTGAAACGGGTGTGCCCCCAAACATCGTGTATCAATGTGATGTATCAATCCGAGGTATATGCCCCCCAAGCTTCAGTCCATTGAAAATGGGTTGAAGGTTGAGTAAATGGTTATGTGTCCGAAAAACACGAACACACGTTTCATTGTTTTAATGAGGTTGACATAATGGATATGAACTATCCTCGAAATAAATAGTTTCATTATTTTAACGAGGTTGAGACATTAACAAAACTATCCTCGATACTTGTTTCATTGTTTAACGAGCTTGACACAAGATCAGGAACTATGCTCGATAACTCCGCTCGGCTGTGTATTCGACGACCTCTCCCCGGTCAACAATGGAAACCATTGCAGTGAAGCAAAGTCTGATGCACAAACAGGGCTTTGCTTCTTCTTCGACTGGACCGTTCATTTTTTAAGGAGCTTAACATAGGATGATGAACTATGCTCTGACCAATCATGTTTCATTTTTTAACGAGGTTGCCACAAGATCAAAACTATCCTCGAGACACCTTGTTTCATTTTTCAGGGAGCTTGAGAGAGGGAAAAACTATGCTCCGCCCGGTCTTCATCATAATGAAGAGGAAGCCGGGGCTTCCTGGAGTGGCGCTCCCGATGGGAGATCAAAGCCGTGGAAACTGGGATCCAGTGCCCCCAAAGCACTATTGATGATGTCGGCAGTGCTAGATAGAGGCGTGGGAAAGGTACTCACATAGTTGACCTGCGAGGAGGCAGAGACAACTGGCAGATGAGAATCAGGAGGCGGTGATAACGGCAGAGGGGGGCTAAAGAATGATAATTGGTCAATAGTGACAATCCTTCCATTGTGTGGAAAGCAGACCACACGGAAAGCAAAGAAACGATAGCCCCCATGGCATAAATATAGTCACGACCAAGGAGAAAATTGTTACCAAGAGCACTTTGGATAACCATGATGTCTAGATAGACGGTTTTGCCACCCACAGTAATAGGGAGCTGTGGGAGGACTCCCAAAGATGGACATGCTCTTCCGTCAAAAGCCAACAGGGTATTCATGACTGGCCTAACCGGCGGGGAACCGAGAGCTTGCCAAGTAGTATACAGCATGAGACTGACCGACGTGCCTTCATCCATAACGGTGCCTGGTAGGGCCGTGTCATAGGCATGTACAGTAATCTGGAAAGGTACATGGGATGGAAGGCGGTAAGAGGTCAGGTGACTCCAATAAAAGGAGATAGCTAAATTGCTTGGTGGGGGAATCATATGATTGCCCACATGCTCGAACGGAGCCAGAGAAGGACCCTATGATTCAATAAGGATAAGAGGATCGTCGTTAGACTCATGAGAATCTGATGAAACATGAAGAACCTGTTTATGACTGTCGTCTAGAACAGGTTGGTCAACAGGTGGTAAACTCGAACTGACACGATCGCCGACCAATGGTTGATCGGGAACAGGCTGGGTGGAGCCAGGTGCAGGAAGAGGAGACTAAACCAGAGAGGTATGTAAACCAACCTCGTGGTCAGTAGAAGAACAATCTGCAGTTGCAGAAAGACGCTGATATCCAGTGGGGTGTTGGGGTGAGGGATCTGCAAGACTTTCCAACATAGAGGAGGCTTTGTCCATGAGTGGGCAAAGGTGAAGGAAATGATTGCCTTCACAAAGTTTGCAAGGGAATCGAATCTTCCCTTTGCCTTTAGTATTCCCAACTACGGAGGTATCATCGCCGTGAGCGTCAGTGGACGATGAGGGACGAGCTGGATCGCGAGACCATATTCTTAAGATCCTCGGAATACCAGGACAATCACGAAGAAGATGGTTTTCCTTGCATAATCTGCAAGGGAACTTGACCTTGGGCGGAGGAGTGGGAAGGATTTCGTCTTCCGTTGTCTGTGGTGGAACAACAGTTGTGCTTGTAGTCGTTATTGTGTTTGTAACCGTTCCCTTGTTTGACTTCTTCTTCTTTGTCTTCTTCTTCTTCTTGTTAGACACCTGGGTACTTTCACCAGGCAAAGAAGGAGACATTGAAGTAGGTGTCGAAGGGGTGGGGTCCACCTTCGGTTCAACAGGATGTTGAGCAGGCGGAGGGACTGATGTAGTATCAGCCGACACAGTAGGGACCACAGAGTTTGAAAATAACCAAACTGGTAACCCGACAGTTAACCCTGGGAGGGTTAGTGTTGCCATATAAAGGGCACCAGCATTTCCAGGAGAAGGGAAACGACCAGCATCCCCATCAGGTGGGGAACTTAGGTTGATGAATCCCAGAAAATTTGCCATATTAAGACGAAATCCTACTCAAGCTAGCGTACACAATATCTAACTGGGTAATGTGATCGTGGCCAGATAAATTATTAAGACACTTGACTTGACCTTTTCATCTTTAAAGAGTCGAGAAAAGGATGAAAAGGTGACTCTAGTCTCCTTCGATTGTTTAATGAGCACGAAGTGACAAGTTGCTCACTTACACCTTTTCTGTTAGACAGTCTGAAAAGGATCAAAAGCTGACTACTCTGGAAATCTAGGTAAAAGGGTTTGCCAAACAATCTGTAAAACTGCTTATACACCTTAGTGATCAGAAGATCACCAAGGACTTCCCGTACTGCAGTCAATCTTCCCGAATGCTGTGTTCAGTGCATTACGGTTTGTAGGGCGGTAGACTCGGCTTCCTATGGATCAAAGATTGCAAGCCTATAGGGGTCTCCCAATTTATACTCGACGGTACGTGGGAGCACAGTCCGTACTGGTACCTATCGTTTCACCGTGGAGGAATCACCCAACCACTCAACGATAAACTACCAAGCTTAACGACGCCGGAACACGTCTCTAGCCTAGACCTCTAGAATATGAGCGTTAAGTTTCAATGCGTTGTTAGGTTCATTGAATTAATTTTATTGTTTATCTTCAATTAAGTCTCAGTTTCTGGTCTTAGCATATGTAATCTCTCGAAATGTCCTAAATGCCACTACATGCAAGAATTGTATTTGTTTCGTTTGGATGAAATCTAGCTACAGAAGAGTTAAGAGGTTCACACAAACAAAACGATGCCAAAAGTTCTAATGCAGCTAATCAACAAGAAAGGAAAAATCTTTTCTCTTTTTATTTTTCTTTTTAAAAGCGAAACTAACATAACATGCTAATTGATGAAAAGCAAAATCTTTTTCTTTTCTTTTAAAAATAATATGATAATGCACTTA
>APFE030385290.1:0-12881 GCA_000404065.3 Pinus taeda
GAGCAAAGGAGCATGTTGTTTCATATTAGATCTTATTTCATTTAATTGCTTAGATGTTTGATGTTTGAGGATTGGATTTGATTGATGAATGAATTTTCAATTAGAGTCTTATCAACATATGAGAGGACAACCAAGAGTCTAAGTTAGGCTCTCTCTCTCTATTTGATTTGTAATTGGAATTCATCTTTTTGCTTTTATGTTTCAAGTTATTTCATTTAGTTTACGCTTATGGATGAATTTTAGTTTAGTTTGGATTAGTACAAGAGAGGACAATCAAGAGACTAAGTTAGTCTTTCTCTCTTTGAATCTAAACAACAATTAAAGTTCATCCTCTCGTTTGCATTTTAAGTTTCTAGTTTTATGATTCTCTATGATACTGTAGGGAAGGACAACCAGGATCTCCTTAGTTAGGAGCTTCCCTTGCATATTGTATTGAATCTTAAATAATTTCACTAGACATAGAATTAGTTGCCTACTCCTGCACATATAGTGCTGGCATCATCAAAAGCTTACGAGTTTCCCTGGTCGATATTTAATGCAGCAATTTAAGCACAATAAATTGCCCAACAATAACCATGGTGTGATGGGATTGTTTCTCGGTTTTGACCTTTGGAATTGTTGGATGGTTTTTGGAATCTAGGGTGGAGGTGGTCTCAAGAAAATTCCCAAAGGCCTAGGAATCCCTTGACCATATTTATCGGGATACACGGTAAAGCCTGAGGGTGGTATCTCGATTAAGGGCCTAGTGATCTGGTGTAGATTGAGGTAAATCCTGAAAGACAAAGAGAAAAAAAAAATCCTCAAGGATAGTAATGGAGTCTGAAGGCATTCCATGCTCAGTTTGCTTTTGTGATCTCACTGCCGGTTTTGGTGAGATCACGGTTTGGTGAGGGTGGAGATGGTTTAACCTATGGATTCCCTTGGTTATTTTTGGATTATTTTATCCATGAGATCCCACATTCATGCCTAGAATATGGCATAGGGACAGCTGGCTGAAAGAAATATTTGGTTTAGCCATGTCTATGGTTGGGTGGTACGTGGAAGTCCCGAACTTGGTTGGCTTTTTCCTATGTTTAATAAAAGCTAAATTCTCTTTCTTTTGTACTCGTTATTCTGTGGCCTTAATGGTTGTTATCTAATTGTTATTTACATGGTTTAATGTTGGTTATATGACTGGTTATAGTCATGGTTATTTGATGTATTTACTTGTCACTAAAAGGCTAATGGATGCAATACCTAATTGATGTCAAAACAGTTAAGGGAAGAGGGTGGTGATCCTTCTTGTCAAGTCTCATATGAGTTATCAATCATTTATGGTCTGTCTTGTATTCATTTTCTGTAGATTATATTAATGCCAAGTGTTTGATAGAATATCAGTTTTAGTTGGGGATGGTCAGGCCTAGTCTTGGAGTTAGTTTTGATTTGTAAGTCTTCTCATTATGTAAATTATGGATTCTGAAAGCTACAGGGATTTCTGGGTAGTGACTTGAATTTTGGGCTTAAAAAGTGGCACAAATCCTGGAGTCATAGGCACAGATCTGAGGAGAAAATTCCTCAGACACATCCATGCCTTGCTGTGGGAGTGTATGGAGCCTCCCAGATGTACCCTTGTCCATATCAAGGGAGTGTTCAAGAGTTTAATGGTCTAAAAATTTAGTGGGACCAAGGGAATGGTCATGGGGATGACTGGGAAGGTTTCTAGGAATCCTGGAGTAGATATAGAAGGTCTATGTTGTGGGTTTCTATCGATTACACTTCCTTAAGGTCATCTAGGAGGTAAAATCATATCATAGTAACTAGTCATCACATTTTTAGTTTGGTTGGTCGGTTACTTGGGTAGATGTGGGAGGAGGGTGTTATAGTAAAGGATCATAAATGGAAGATTTTCATTTATCAAGAAGGATTTGTTAGGAAAAAAAGAAGAGGAAAATGAGGTAATTAAACATTGTAAGTGAGTTGAATGACTTTATTCATGGGTTAGGGATGAAATGTGAGGAAACAAAATATGAAACTTACAAAGGGAAAATGGTTTTGAAGTCATGATCTAGTAGTAGGAATATGGAAATTCATGAATGGATTGTAAGATCAGAAAAGAATAAAACGAATGAATCACAATGAAATTATGGATGTGATATGACATGGACTTGACTTCTTTAAATTTTCATTAAGGCATGAACTTCTGAAATAATTTGGTTCTTAAAAGCCACTTATGCATAGATTGATCTTCTTTGATCATCCTGGAACTTGCAAAATCTTTGGCACTAATCTACAATTGAGCATAAGATTCTCGAAGGAGAAAGGTGATTAGTCTCTCTTCATAAGATATATATGCAAAATTCATAAATAGTGGTAATAATACAAATTCAAGGAAGATAAAATAAAAATTAAATGAACTTTTTCCTGTCGGGAAGTGATGCATCTTGGACTACCCATCAATATTTTTTTGATAATTTTTTTCGTTTGATATCAAATTTCTGTGATTCAAAAGCTAGGTTAAATAAAATCCATATTAGGGATATGTTTTTAATGATTTAATGTTTTTTCCAAGTCCATTTGTTTTAAAATCCATAAAAAATGACTATTTTTTATTGTCTCAAATTCTAATGAAAATTATCTCATTGCGTAGAAATTGTGGAGATATTTCCAACGACGCTTGAATCGCGTCAGATAGACATCGTATGAGAAAGTTATAGTCATTTGAAGTTTTATCAAAACAGTGAAAATTGGCTGCATGAGTGCCACATGGCAGCGCCAGGGAGTGCCACATGGTAGTAAAATGTTGTTGTGGATGCTGACTTGGTAAGCTAATGTGGACTGTTGACTAGATAGAGTCATGTGGCAGACAACTAGGAAATGACTGTATAGTGTTGACCAATAATATGTTGCCCCTTGGACCAATGAAATGTCACCACATGGCAACGGAATTGTTGCCTAGTTAAGGTTTGCCAAAAGTGTTGAATAATTAGGAAATTTTGGCCGAATTCAAAGACTTATCAATAGACCACAATTTGAATTTGTGAAATAAAAGCCATAAAAACTTTATTTAAATTCAAAAATATTAATCATTCGACAAAGTGATTAACAAGGCAACAATTTGACAAATGCCCAACAAAATAAAATTGGGATTTTTGAGAAAAATTCCATGTGTCTAACTACTCCTGGGCACTTGTCAAACAATTTCATGCCACCAAAATGTTTGATTTTCAATTGAACTCATGCTTTTTCTAAAAAAAAATGGATCTCACAAAAAATTTATTCTATAAAAATTAGGAAAATATTCAACCAAAACTCAAAATTTTTGTTGCAAGTTTTGTTTGCAAGTTGATGGAGCAAACATTTGTCTAACCTCTCTCTACAAATTTCTTCGTTGTGTTGTGCTCAAATATTATCAATGCGGGTTTTTATTTATTTATTTATTATTTTTCAAAAAAATACTGAACTTTTCTTGGCCCATGGTCGTCGTTGGCCTTTCACTGCATGAGGCACTGTTTTCGTTTACCCTCTTAGCCTGTCGTGTTGTGTTGGTGGCTAGGCATGTGACGTTGGAGTCTTTGGCACACATATGCGTGGTTGGCCATAGGCCATGGCCTACGGATATGTGTTTGGCCTCTTGGCTTCATGCATTTACGTGGGCCATGGCCTATGACATGACCTTGCATATGTGTATGGTCATTTGGGTCATAAAAAAAAACACATTGAAATGTTTTTTATTATTTTTTAATATATTTATTATTATTATTATTATTATTATTATATATCTATATTAATTAATTTTAATTATATTATATTATTTATATTTTAAGGTGGTTCACGGACACTGGGTGGCTACTACATCCACGGGAAAATCTAGGTAGATCAACCTGAAGGGATCTACCCGTTGGCCAAACAAGCAGGCCTAACCCCAAGGGCATCGAGGAGATTTGACCCCTATGAGCTCCCAACTAGTGAGCTACTTAGCAACGGGAGCTCGACCAACTGAGCTTAACCCTTGGGGCAATTATTATATTATTATTTTAATATTTTTTAAATTTAATTTTTTTAATTTTTTTTTAAAGATTTTTTTCCATTTTTTTTTTGAAATTAAAGAATTTTTTTAAGAATTTTTTTTAAACATATTTATTTCTTTTTGAGAGAATTTAATTAGGTATTTTTTTATAAATAAATAAATTTTTTGAGCAAAATTTGAGACAAATCTAATTACGAATTGGAGATCAAATTTAGAAAAAAATTTAGATTCAATAATAGATTTTGATTTCTTGGTCATTTTTTAGATCTATGAATTTTATTGCGAAATTTAAAAGCTAATTGACCGAATTTTCTTTTTTGATCTTCCGGGTTGCAACAAGGTGCAAGAAGAGGGCATACTCAACAATTATTTATGTAATTGAAATCTGAAATTTGAAAAGCAATATAAGAAGAGTTCGTTTTCAAGCCTCAAATTGTAGTTTTTGACACTCTAATGGTTCTCTTTCTTCACATATCTCCCTTCTCTTGTAAATCTTTCTGTCAATGATTAGTGAATGAGGTGGATCTTATTGCACCACCAAATGAAAATTTACAAAAAACAAAAGCATGGTTTTATTCCTTTATTCAATCCCATTCTATTTTGAGCAAGAAATATTTTATCAAGTGTAAGAAAACTTCCAATAAAACCATGTGTGTAATAGGATGACAAATAAATGCACATGCAAGTTTGGAAGATATGTCTTTATATATACCAAAATATGAGAGTCTAATTGTTTTGATTGAAATGATGTTAAGAAATTTTGAAGAAGAGAATCATGATCCAACTTAATGATTGTCTAGAACCAAATTTCAATAGAATTGTGATGCCCTTGGTTCACTTGTTTATCTAGATCATTATGTATGCCTTCTTCTATCATGCCATTGAGATCTTCTACTATGGGATGGTCAATCTATTGGATGCATAAAAGATATGATGGTTTCTTTTTAGATTTGATGGTCATTGATTCTTTACTCTTTTTTGGATCTTTTTCTTCTAGATGTTGTTCTTTAATTACATGAAGAGAATCTTTTCTTTGCAATACTCTTCATGATCTAATATAAACATCATCAAGTTCAAGAGGAGGTGTTTGAATATTTTGTACCTCAACATTGTAAGTGGGTTGAGGTATTTTATTCTTGGAGTTCAAAAATGGTTGTGTTGGTAGTGGAGTGGGAAAGGATCTTTGAAGTGGTTGAGTAGATGATGATGAGACAATTTGACCATGTGGTTGTGGTGGAGGTGAATAGTATGGCTAACATTGGAATTGAGGATAATGAGAAAAAGATTGAGGATATGGTGGATTTCTTCCATAAGGCCTTTGCCAATCTTGTTGCTGAGATAGGTTTTGGGGTTGAGATGGCCCATGTTTCCAAAGCAAGGGTTTGTTCCAATTACTTTGATATTGTTGTACATAACCATGAAATTGTGAATTAGGATTTTGCATCATACTAGTTTGACGAGGCTGCCATAGTCTTCTTGGAGCTTCATAAAAAAGTTGTATTGGTACTTGATTTGTTCCATTGTCCTTTTGGTAAATTGCCTTCAACTTTAGTAATGATGGGAAATCTTTAGTAGCATATGATTCTTCACAGATAAGACAAATTTCAATGTTATCAAGTGGATATTCATGCAAAGCAACATTCTCAACTTTTTGTATTTTCAACATCTCTATTTGTTACTTAAATTTCCAAGAATGTCTAGAAAATTTCCAAGTTAGTTTGACTTACCAACTCTAATGCCAACTTACTTACTCTTGCCATAATTGGATCTTTATGGGAGTTTCATACTTTGTTTTTCCTCTTGATATTTTCTTGCATAATTCACAAATTTCTTCAAATGTTAATTGAGAAACGTCTCCTTTACTCATAAGATTAAGGATATTTATCCACTCATCCCTGATAGCTCTAAGTAAGAGGGTTTTTAATATATCACATCATGAGTTGTGTAATTTTTCTCTCTTAACATTATACATAGATATTTCTATCAAATTCTCCAATCTCTCATCTTCTTTCTAAGTCATTTTAAAAAATTCTTCTCTAATATCATTATGTATACAATAGTCTTCATTTTTTCTAGAAATATATTTTTCATGTTATTCCATGATCTTATTGAATTAGTCCCTAAGCTCATGAACCATTTAAGAGTTTTATCTTCAATGTTGCTAGAAAAAATTTCAATTTTTGAGTATCTAAATAAGCATGAGATCTACAAAGTGTTTCAAATTCAAAAATAAAGGTTTTTGACTCTTCTGATCTCATACCATGGAAGTTGGGAAGTGCAGATGGAGGAATGTTCTTCATGTGGATGTTCATATCAGTGTCCTGAATGGGAAATCCAAAAGGATCTTCCTCATATCCATCCATTTCTTCTACTCCCTCTATCACCTAGTATTTTTCTACCTACAAAAGTAAGGACTCATGATGTGGGGGTGATAGGTGATTATGGGATTGAAGTTTTTTTAATTTTTTTTGAAATTTTCCTTTGATGAATAAACTTCTAGAATGCACTGAATAAATGAAATTAATTTTGATGCAACTAAGAATTATATGAAACTAGGAATTAAATTCAATTGAAAGCTAACGCCTATGTATACTTCCCAAGAAACGACGCCAAAAATGTTGGGTAATTTAATTGTCAATTAAATTACTTGTCATTAAATTTTCAAACCCAGGGTTCGTGAACTTTTGAAGTATACTTGCACAATATATGTTAGGAATCAACTTTAAATTTCAAAAGGGAATCCTAATCTATTGAAGGAAATGACAAAACTGAAATGAATCCTATTCATGAAAAATTTCTAACATGACTATGCACACACTTTATTTTTCAAAAGTCTCAAATTCAAAACTTGGGAAGGAATCTTTTAATCTATGAAATTGAGATGAAAATTGACATGAAATTCAAATTACTCTATTGACATGAAAAAAAAATTATTCTAATTACATGAAAGTAAATCTATTCTAATGACTTGAAAGTAAATTTAATATAAAAAAACAAATCCTATACTAAGAAAGCATTGAATTCTTAAACTATGAAATTTAAAGATAACCTATTCTGAAAGTAATGAGATATCAATTGAAATTACTAATGTGTGCATTGTCAAATCAGAATCATTCATAAGTATCTATCAAACAAATTGAAAAGAAATGAATCTTTGAAATGAGAGAAATAACACTTAACCTGCAAAATAACATAAATGGAATGAGCATGAAAGAATGTAAACAATGCATCTAATCAAAAGGCTTAAAATGATCATAAATAAAATAAAAATAAAATATTTGAATACACCTAATACTCATTAGGTGGCCATTCCAAAGTGCAGGAGAGGTGGAAAGTTGAGAAAACTCTTGATCAAACACCAACCATATTAAGGCGAACTATAATGGTATTCATTACATTAATCATAAGCATAGTGCCAATCCTTAAGATCTGAGAGTCTACATTGAAGCATGAACATAGCTCCCAAACTTTTCGCACCTTTTGAGAGTAGGCAATCCTAGTTATACAAAAAGTAAGATAACTAACTCATAAATGTAGATCCACAAATATCTCATGTGCTTACTAGCATGTGTTGACATCTAGAAATTAACATCTCTTCATATCCTCTCACAAATCTCTCCTAGCTTTGATAGGATACAATTATGAAAACTTCCATGATATTTCTCCATTAAATGTGTTTGACCAATTATCTCAAATCTTCCTCAAATCTTCAAGAGTTTGAAGAGGAAATTCGAATTTTAGTCTTGGAGGCCAAATATGACTGTCTTGGAATCTTCAAATATGCCTACACATGTCACACAACTCACCCAACTTTTACATATAAGTGAGTACATGTTATTTTTCTAATATTTAACCATAAATTCACTCAAAATATCAAAATAAATGTATTAAAAAATAATGTGTCTAAACCCATATTTAATTATGAAGATGGTCTTAGTGCATGGTTCCGGAGTTGCGAAATATGGAAAATTCTCAAGTAAAGGGAAACAAAAGAGGGTGAAATGAATGAAATTTTGGAGACCCAATAGTACTCTTTCAAATTTAATAGGTATTGGCTTAAGGAGTAGTCTTTCATTTCACTGGCCTATGAATGATAGGGAAATATTAGGGTGAACCCTTCTGCTTCATCTATGGAGCAATGGGTCTCTAATATGAAAATATTAAAAACTCATGTCAAAGCTTTGGCCCAAAATTATATCAGTGGCATGCATATTGAATTGGAGACTATTTAGGTGGAATTGAACTCTTTTCAAAACTCCTTCATCCATTCAGGGTTTCTTGATGAAATAAATAAAAGGATATGCATCCTATCTGACAAGAAATCCATCCTGCTTATAGCAAAGGAGGAGCATTGGAGGCTTAAAAGTAGGCTATATGGATTAAGGAGGGTGACTAAAACACTAAATGTTTCCACAAATATTCTTCTTACAGGAAGACAAGAATGCCATATGGGATATATTAGATGTTTAATGGAATTCTTATGCCTCTCAACAGGACTTGGAGAAGCTAGCAAGGAAGTATTATGTTTATTTTCTCAGAGAACCTGGAGACTGCAATATTCAAGATCAAATTAGGGTCATCCAACATCTTCCTAGAATTTATACAGAAGAGGAAAGTGGTTATTTGGGGAAGCCTATTAATTTATAGGAAATCAAAGATGTTTCAAACTCTTTTTCCAAGGACAAAATCCTAGGTCCAGATGGCTGGAGAGTAGAGTTTTATATAGCTTTCTTTGATCTATTATGTGAAGACATGCTCAGGGTAGTGGAGGAGACAAGAGTGACTAGGAAAGTGTCTGGGGCCATTAACTCTATGTTCCTGGCCTTGATTCCAAAAATTTCAAAGAATGAAACCTTTAATTATTTTCACCCCATATCACTTTCTAATCTAATATACAAGGTGATTTCAAAGGTTCTAGCATCAAGGATGAAATGTATTTTTCCAAAATTGATCTCACAGGAGAAAATTGACTTCCTTGCAGGTTGATCGATTCATGATGTGATCATATCTTCCCAAGAGGCACCACATTCCATAAAGACAAGGAAGTATTGCTCTATCATCCTTAAGATGGATCTGGTCAAGACTTACGATAGAGTAAACTTGTATTTTCTATGACTCCTCCTTCATATTGGCATTGGTCATTTAACGCGAAACTAGATTATGGGTGTATCTCTCTGGCCAACTTGTAGTGCTTATTAATGGGCTTTCTTATCCTTTTTTCACACAATCAAGAGGCTTATGACATGGATGTCCCTTTTCCCTTCTTTTATTCCTATTGGTTACAGAAGGATTGATAGAATGATAATTGCATCCAGGAATGATGGTCAACTTAAAGGAGTTAAAGTTTCAAATATTATTTGACTAACCCAACTTATTTTTGTTGAATATATACTCATTCTAAGAGCTAATATAAAGACAAAGTGGAGCGCCTATAGAGGAATTTTTGTAACTTTTTGTTCTATGTTGGGCATGTTAATCAATGAGGAAAAATTTGCCTTCTACTATAATAATATTTTTGAACAAACAGTCAATTTCATTGAAGCTTGGTTTCCTTTCAAATTCATTCCAATGGATCATGGATTCCCATACTTTGGTTTTTTCCTCAAGCCAAACAACTACAGGGTGGAGGACTATAACTGGTTAATAAAGTGGGTTGAAAACAAGTTCAATAATTGGTGCTACATATGGATCTTTATAGGGGGAAGAATGACCCTAAGAAAATCAACCTTAAAGAGTTTACCTATTTACTGGTTTACTCTTGCCAAGATTTCCAAATCGACCATTCATAGGATCCACCAACGTATAAGTAATTCCTTTGGAATGACCAAACAAGAAATGTGGTTCGACACTTGGTCAAATGGGATCTAATAGCTTAGCCAAAGTGCAGTGGTGGATGGGGGTTCAAGAATATCCATTGGTTTAGCTTGGCCTTGGAAATGAAAAGTACGTGGAGGGATTTAATAGGTGAAAATATCTAGAGGAAAATGATTGTAGATAAATATCTACACAATTAGGAAATATTGGACTGGTTATTATAGTTTATTAAACATCCCACACAATATGTTGGCTCAATTATGTGGAAAGGAATTTTGACTACAATCCCTTGGATAAGAAGGTGGATGTGTTGGAAAGTCAGAAAGGGGACACAAGTAAGATTAGGAAATTTCCATTTAACTGGACAGTCCCTAATCAACTCTATGTCTTTTGAACTTATCTACCAACTCCATGTGTGTGGAATCTTATACTTGAATCAGGTTTTCAGATTCGCCTTAAACCATAATCATGCTAGCAGATGGAAAAATGCTAGTGAATTGGGCCTGAGTGTGTCAGTGGTTTAGGAATGGGACTATTTTATTTAAAAACTCCAAGATTGTGAGCTCACCCTTTCGCATGAGGAGGACTCATTTATCTGGTCATGGGGATCATCTTTTGGTCAGATCAAACTCATTTAGCTCACTGTATGATCTCATAATGTTCGACACAACAAAGCACTATGTGGTTGATCTGATAATGTGATCTAAGACAAATAATAAGGTATTACAGACTCATGTGCATGGATCTGCCTATGTTATGCAATGGATTGATTAGATTGCGAAATACATAGACTATGAAGTAGTAAACAAAAACATAATAGACAACACATAACACAACAAATTTAATGAGGAGTTCAGCCAATACTCTTGGGCTACATCTCCTGGTCCAGCCTTTAGTGGTGACCTCTCTATTATGTCTTCAAGCAGAGTTTTACAACAGTATGAGCTCAATTTGAGATTTAATACATAATAGATACAACAACAAGAGTTTGCTTGAACCTCTCAAGCCTCTCTGAGTACACAGACTCTCTTAATCACTCTTTGTCTCTATCTTAGCTTTATCTCGGCACTGCCTTCAATACTTCTTGCTTCTGTTTGCTCTCTGTCTGTGGCTTTAATGCCAATCTGAGTTGCCTTTTCATTTCTTCTTCTCATCTTTCTGTCTCCCGGCCTCTGTCCACTCGAATCCCTCTTCTAGCATTACACAATCATTGAATAACACATTAAGGGGAGGTGGCCACCTATTCTGCAACGTAAGAGTGCCTTGGGCCTTTGGAACCCCTGAAACGGCCACTTTATGTTAGCACAGAGAAACACAGTCAAACAAAGGAAAAGTCCGCCAAACATTGCCTATCGGACTTCAAATATCCATCAATCTACCTTATACTCCTATCGAGTCTACCTGTAAGTTAATATAGCATCTCCACCATTGATCTGGGAGATCTAGATCCAGTGGTCGTGGTCCATTTCGGGCGACTCTTTTGTTCTGGATTTAACTTCCCAATGAGGGTGGTTTTCTCTCTCCTCAGCCTAGACACGTGGTAGCCGTTGTATGGGATTGGGCGGAGCTTGGCCCAAACCACTTGCTACCTTTGGCCTGCCCGAAATCCCAATTGTTTTGTGATTTCCATTTATATTGGAAAATACATTAAAATGTGAAAATCCAGCTTTATCGGACTTGAAATAGCGTTCAACAACATTAATAAATTCTTTCGGGTTCGTAATATCGCATCGCCGCTTCATCCTTTGTATTTTGTTTAATAAATGAAATACACAAACACAAAGGAAAAGGCAGTTTCCCACAACTCAAAACATATCAAATGTGGTTTATAATGTTATCGGGTCTGGTCAATCGCATCACATGTATGTATATATATGTATAAGCCCCGCGCCATTGTGTTTTCTGATTGCAATTTGGCAATGCAATGTGGGCCATCGATATGCGCACTTGATCGACGGTCCTCGTTGACTCTGCCGATCACCATCGCAAGTTCCACAGGGTCTGCGTTGATATCCACCGATTGCGATTTGCCGATTGGATCTGGGTCATTGATCGGCCAAATCCAATGGCTCCTGTGCATTCACTGTTGCCACCGTCGATAGCTCCATTTTTAATGTTTTCTTCATATTTTTACCTCCCGATAATGTTTTTTCATCTTTTTGGAGGGTTCCCCTTATGCGATGGTTTTGATCTTTTAAGCATTTTGAAGACTTAGAGAGTATTCTAGGATCCATTTGGATCACGCCTTCCCACTGAAAAAGGCTTTTGGACCACCAAAAGTTGGTTTTCAAGCATCAATCAAATGAGGATACAACTCCCTCACTTGTTCAATTTCCATCCATTTTGCACTATTTGGTTTTGAACCTTTGAGTCCAATTCTTAGGTACTCAATATCCCCTCTATGTGTAGTCCTCACCTTCCTGTATAGAACTGTATCTTCCTACAACTCATTGGGATATTCAGGCAACAAATCATCAATAGAAGGAAATTGACTTTGCTCTTCAAGATTTTCAATTAATGAAGGTTCAAACAGTCTTAAATTTTCTGCATTTACCACTGAATAGATGTGCATGTAAGCTGGAAAATCAAGGCGGAAAGCGTTCTCACCAATTTTCTCAAGTATCTTAAAAGGCCCATACCTTATTAGCTTCATCTTCTTTCCTTCACCTTGCATTCTGTCCTTGCTGATATACAACCAGACTTGATCACCAACTTGGAAGCTGTGTTCCACCCGATGCTTATCTGCCTTGCCTTGTACTTGGCTTGGCTCCTTTCAAGCTATTCCTGCATTACCTGGTGAATTTCTTGGATCTGTTCAATGAACCTGGTTGCTTTGTCCACATCGTTGTGTCCATCAACCGCTATGTCTTTTTCAAAGACAAAATCTAAGGGAGACCTTGGTATAAAACCAAAAAAAGTCTCAAAAGGAGATCTTTGTGTAGAAGAATGTCTAGCATGGTGTTACACTGAAATTTGTCACCATGGCTATCTGCAGTTAAATAGCCATTTTGTCCTCCTTGTCAAGCCTCAAACCTTTGCTCTTCATGTCAAACTTCAAAAA
>APFE030385296.1:0-11562 GCA_000404065.3 Pinus taeda
ATGTTACATTGGAACATTCCAAAAAGGCTATGTTTCAACGAGAAATCCTTGAATGTTCATAAAACATTGTGACATTCATACTAGTTGAATTATATGGAATTGTCATGTTTCTTAATGGTTATGTCACATTGTGAAATTCACTAAGGCTTATGCCACAACTGTGATGCCCTTTTATGATTATGTCAATTAAAGTTTAGGCCACAATTGTGATGCCCTCTTATCATTATGTCAAACTGCGATGTTCATCTTGGTTGACTATGTTGAATTGTAATGTTTATGAACACTTGTCACATTGTAATATTAATGAAGGTATATGTTGGATTGTTATGTTAACCAATGTTTATGTAAGATTGAGACATTTAATTTGGTTTGCTTATGTATAATAGATGTTTTCCTCAATGGTTACATCACAATGTTATGTTTCTATAGGAAAAGTAAGATTGTATTGTTACTTAATGCTTATTTCATATTATGATATTTATCATGGTTGACTTACATTAAACATGATTTTCATTGTTTGTTAATGTTGATTTTTTTTTAAATTTTTATTTATTGACCATGATTGGTTATGATTAATTATGATTGATTTTTTGCAACCATGGTTTACTACAGTAATGTCACATTGTGACATTATAATGACTTTTGTTAATGTTGATTGTCTTCAATTAACTATCATTCACTATAGTTGACTTTAGTTTATAGTGGTTAACTATCATTGTTTGTTTCCAAATTTAGTTTATTATCACTAAATTTGGCTAATAATTGTTGGTTTTGTTAAATCATATTTTACTATAGCAATCTTGCATTGAGATGTTCATCTAGGTTGACTAATGTTGAAGTGCTACATTTACCTTTATTGTGTTAAGTCAAAGTGCCATGTTAATTAATGCTCATGTCACATTTTGATGTTCATTAAGGGCTATGTCACCTAGATACAATCTGTAAGGATTATTACTAAGTGATATTTTCCTAAATGGTTAGGAAACATAATGATGTTTATAATATTAAACTTATAAGGAATTTCTATGTTCCTCTATGTTTATGTCCCATTGTGACATCCATAAAGGATTATATTACATTTATGATGTTTGTTGATGGTTATGTTTCATTGTCACATTCAATCATAATCATTAGTCCTACTATGGGTGACTATGCTTGACTATGGTTATGTCAAACTATGGCATACATCTTGGTTGGATTACTCATTGTTATGTTGCGTTGTAACATTCATAAATGGTGATGTTCCATTATAATAAACCTTAATGGTTTTGTTGGATTTTCACATACCTCAATGGGTATGTTATTATGGCCTTCATCTTGGTTGACTTATGTTGAATTCCTATATTCCTTAGTGATTTTGCTACATTGTGATGTTCATTGATGGTCCGGTCACATTATGATGTTTCCAAAGTGTTATGCTGGATTGCGATGTTCATTAATGGTTATGTCATAATTCAATGTTTATTATTGTTGAATTTTGTTAGATGGTTATGGTATTCAATGACTACGTTGCATTGCAACATTCATTAAGGGCTATGTTACATAGCAACATTAATAATACTAACCATGGTTGATTATGTGTAAGTGGTTGACTATATTTGAGTTTATATAACCATGGTTTACTATGGCAATATTATACTATGACATTATGGATGATTTATGTTAAATGTGGTTTTATTTAATTTACAATGGTTCACCATGGTTGACTTCAATTGACTTATGTTAACTATGGTTGCCTCTATTTAGCCATGTTTTACTATTGTTGACATTAGTTGACTATGGATATTTATGTTGACTTCATTTATCTTCATATTGATTATGCTTGATCCTATTTTATTATGATTAATCATAATGTACTATTCCAACATCATGTTGTAATGTTTGTCTTGGTTGAAAAATATCAAATAACTATATTCTTCAATGCTTGTGTTACATTGTGATGCCCATCATGGGCTTTGTCATGACATGATGGTCACTAACAGCTATTTTGGATTGTTAAGTTCTAGAATGATTATGTTACATTGTCGATTCATGTCCTTACCATTATGTCAAATTGATACATTCCTCAATGATTTTTTCAATTTGAAATGTTCATTAAGGGTTATGTCACTTTCTGATATTTTATGTGTTACTATGTTCTTGAATGGTGATAAAGTATTGTGATATTCATCTTGGTCAACTTATAAATAATTTCTATGTTCCTCAAAGGTTGAAAGAAAATGTTGAATCCAACATTATGTTAGAATACAACATTAAACAAATCCTTGACTAATTCAAAAGTACATCAAAAACTCCATATTTTTAGGCTAAATTTTTTTATTATTGATAAAGATTTTAAAATCTCAAAATTTATATGCAATAAATCTTTATTTTCTCTCACCAATGTAGATAACTTTAAACCCAAAAGTTAAGTAATAGTAAAAGACAAAGGTGGCTAAGCTAAATAATGATAACTAGTTTGCAGTAGAAAAGAGTCATCAAAATCAATATAATATATTCAAGGAAATAAAGATGATAAACTAATCTCATGAAACAACCTATTAAGTGTATATAAATATTATAATTACTCTATTTGACAAATTCACATCAACCAATACTAGCAAAACTATTTATTATTTTGGATAAATGAAATAAAAAATAAAAATTATTAACATTATATAATGTATTTGTAGTAGAGATATTTAAATATGTTGAATCTAATTCTACACTTAAAAAAATTTATATTAACAAACCATTACAATTTGAAAAAATATTTCATAATTTGTTTTGATGGAAGAAAAGCATAAAATTCTAAATCATAAAATATATAAACATTATTTTTTTTGAATCATAAAAAAAAACAACAATAACAAATCTTAATAAAACAACAGTAACAAATCCAAATAAAACTAACAAAAAGATAGTTAGATAACTTCATATAGAATTGGGTTAAAATAATTTACAATATATTGTATAATAAAACAACTACAACAATAAAGAGAGCGACGAAGGAAAACAATGGCGGATGGCGATTAGGGTTTCGGAAACTTGTCCTTAGGGCTCTGCATTTCCTGCTACGGCAAGTCTGCAAAGCACTGTCCAGTGTTAACTAGTGCAGTCTTGGTCGCGGCTGACACCACCCTGAAACTGTTAGACTGCAGTATGCCGCTCTCGAAGGGGGGGGACTCTGCCCCTCCCCCAAACCACGCCGGTTCAAAGCAGAAGGGTACAGCTGATGAATCAGAGGTGGAACACGGCGATATTCCAAAGGACAATACGCATTCCAGGGGTGATGGAACGACCAAGGGAGAAGAGAACACAGTCAAATCAACCACGTGCAAACCAGTGGCTACTTTTATTCCTACAGTGGAATTCCCCAGTCACAGAATCAATGCCAGAATCCAATACATGAGGGACCATTCACTAATCAGAAAGTTTATAGGTATTTGGCCTACGGAAAGCGCTCTCAGCAGCTGGATAAATACAAAATGGGCTCCCAAGGGTCACATTTCCCTGCATCTAGGCCCTAAGGGGTTTTTCACTGTAGTCTTTAACTGTCTAGAAGATCGAAATCGGATCCTAGATGGAGGACCCTACTTCTTCAACGCTGCAGGTCTGTACCTCAGAGCTTGGATCGAAAGATTCAACCCGGATAAGGAAGACCTCAGCTATGCTCCAGTCTGGATTAGACTCTATTCACTACCATGGGAATATTTGGAAGAAACATCTTTGAAGGAAATAGGAAATAAGCTGGGAGAGTTCATCAAGGCAGCGGAAGACACAAAATATTGCAGATTCACTTCCTGCACACGCATCTATGTCTACATGGATCTCAAACAACCCCTGCCAGACAAGGTAAGATTTAGACATGAAGATTCTGAATGGATTCAAATGATAGATTATGAACATGTTCCATTTAGGTGCAGGAAATGCCATAATCTCGGACATCTGTTCCGGGACTGCCCTCTAAACAGGAACACGCCCGATAGCACAAATGCTGGCAAAAAGGAAGCAAATGGATTTACAAAAGTTGTTAATCGCAAACGAGGTAACAAAAAACCCTCTACCAGTGCAAAATCAGATCTAGCTAATAGAACAAAAGCCCCAAATCCTAATAGCTTTGAGGTCCTAGCCGATCTGGAAACACAAGATCCTACTCAGGAAATGCAAAAGGTCAAAGACCTAATCCGGGAACTCCCGGAAGGCCCTTCCCAACAGGTACAGGATCCTCAACCCAACAAAATGCACACCCCTCTATCAGATCCGCAAGCAGAAGGTATCCAAGAAATGGAAACGGAAACCTTGGAATCCAGCGCCAAGAAATCGAAGGAATCAGAGGAAGTATTCCCAGAACCCGAGCTGATGGAAGAAGACTCTGAGAATATCGATATAGGCGAACTAGACATTCTTACCTTGGAGCTAGCTTGTAAAACTGGTAATTTCGACAAGATTCCCGAAAGGCAACTAGATAAACTGGAAGAAGTCTTGAAAAAAGCACACAAGAAACACTCTCTTGGGGTGCAAATCGGTAGCCCATGGGATGGCAAATTCATCACAAAAGACAACAAGAAAAGGGGCAGGAAAACAACCCTAGAAAAAATCATCAAGATAGGCGAAGTTCTTATAGAGTCAGGTCGATATCCGAAGCTGACAAAGTATTATAATATCCACCCCAACCCTTCTCAATGAAGTTGATCTCCTGGAATATAAGAGGGCTCAATAGCCCCAAGAAAGGTAGACTCTTAGAAAACATGCTCATGCAGGAAAAACCAAATATTCTCTTTGTTCAAGAAACTAAATGTAACATGATATTTCTAGAAAAGATAGCAGTGAAAGTATGGCGTGGAGGGCAAGTCTCAGCAGTGGATGCACAAGGAGCCTCTGGAGGCTTGGCAATACTCTGGGATTCCAGACTCATACAACTTAGCAACATTCATGCCAACAAAAACTTCATTCAGGCAACATTTCACTTGCTTGGTACCAACACTCATGGTCACATAACCAATGTATACTTCTCGCAGGATTCTCATCTAAAGGCAGATATTTTGGATCATCTTTCAACCCTCAACTCCAACAGGAAATATCCTCTCTGGATAGCAGGAGGGGACTTCAACATGATTGCAAGAACAGAAGAAAAACAGGGAGGCCGGGACAATGGTATCCGAGATGGTCATTTACTCAAAGACTTTGTACAATCGAATTGGCTAATTGACCTCCCTTCAAATAATGGTCTATTCACATGGACTAATAAAAGAGAAGGAGCCCAGCATATCACCTCCAGGTTAGATCGCTTCCTAATCTCAGATAATGCACCTTATCTTGGAGGAGATTTTGTTTCCTCAATCCTGCCTATATCAGGATCTGATCACTCGCCCATTGAACTCCAATGGCAGCGGCCGGGCAATACTACTAAACGCCCTTTCCGTTTTGAGACTTTCTGGCTTACTCATCCTGATTTCAGGGATTTTTTCAGACAAACTTGGATCAAATTCCAACCCGTAGGGGGATCCAAAATGGCTACCTTCCAAAAGAAATTGCAATTTCTTAAAAAAGAAATCAAACAATGGAATCATACCAACTTCGGCAATATTTTCTCAGCTCAAGCCACTCTCAATCAGGAAATGAAGCAAATCCAGAACATGATTATCGCTGAGGGACGTACTGAAGATCTAACAAAACAGGAATAGAGCATTGAAGATTAGCTTCATAACAGAGCCCTGTAGGAGGAAATTCTTTGGAGGCAGAAGTCTCGCATTCGATGGCTTAAGGAGGGAGAGAAGAACACTAAGTTCTTCCAAAAAACTACAGTACAGCGCAGAATGCACAACCTTATCTCCCATATTCAAAATGATCAAGGAGAACGAGTGGAAACGCATTAAGGTATCGAAGACAATTTTCTCCGATACTTTAAGAAAGTGCATCAGGAACCAAGCGTAGACAGGCTTCCAGCAATAGAGAAAATTCTTCATTAGATACCCAAACTCATCACTCCAAAGCATAATCTCCTACTTCTCCAACCAATCCAGTTACACGAAGTGGACAATGCTGTCAAGAATTTGAAATAAGGAAAAGCCCCAGGCCCTGATGGATTCACCTCGGACTTCTTTCACCACTTTTGGGATCTCATTCAAATAGAAGTGTGGCCACTGGTTAAGGAATCAAGGGCATTAAGATGGATGTACCCTGGGTTGAATGCCACATTCCTGGATCTCATCCCCAAGTCTGCTGAAGCCAACAAACCTGATAAGTATCGACCGATTGCTCTTTGCAATATCATCTACAAAATTGTTTCAAAGGTTATTGCCACTCGGTTGAAACCTCTGCTCCCTCTCATTATCTCACCAGAGCAATCCGGATATGTGGAAGGGCGTCAAATCACAGATGGAATCATCCTCACTCATGAGATAATTCACTCTCTGAAGCAAGCTAAGAAGCCAGGTATGTTGCTCAAAATTGATCTATCCAAAGCTTTTGATAGCATTAGCTGGCAATACATTCAACAAATTCTCAATGCTTTTGGCTTCGATCCTTCGTGGACCAGATGGATCCTCAGTCTCCTTTCTTCATCCTTCTTTTCTGTCCTGATCAATGGCATACCCTCTGAAACCTTCCGCCCCTCTAGAGGCATTAGGCAAGGGGACCCACTCTTCCCATTCCTCTTTGTCATAATCGCTGAAGGGCTTGGTTGCACCATCAAGTCAGCTTCTCTCACCCGTAGTCTGAAAGGTCTCTCCTTCAACAACTCCCCCTCCTTCTCCCATCAGCAATTTGTGGACGACAACATGCTCTTTGGTCACCCTTCAGTCCAAGAAGCTCGACTTCTCAAAGATTTACTGTCCACTTTCACAGAAGCTACAGGTGCTCTCATTAATCGAGTCAAATCCCAAATCTTCTTCTTCAATACTCCAGTGTCCACTCAAAAATTGATCGCCCGCATTCTAGGATTCACTATAGCAAGCCTCCCCTCTAAATATCTGGGTGCTCCTATGATAGCTTCTACCCTCAAACATTCCTCATGGACAGATCTCTTGGATAAACTTGAAGCCAAGCTCTCTCTATGGACTTACAGATCCCTGAACATGGCTAGCAGAGTTATTCTTATCAAAGCTATCTTACAATCTATACCTCTCTATCTATTCTCTCTCTTGGCAGCACCAAAATGGGTCATCAAGGCAATAAGGAATCTTCAGTGCAACTTTCTTTGGGGCAACTCTCGCCACAACAGAAAATGGGCTTTGGTTAAATGGGACAAAGTTTGTCTCCCCAAACAAGCAGGGGGTATTGGAATCAGAGATCCAGAACATAGCAACACAGTAATGGGTGCCAAATTATGGTGGAGATGGCTAGCCCACCCCAACACTCCCTGGGCCTCGCTATGGACAGCTAAATATGCCAGTAACAAACCAATTGAAGACAGAATCCATATGTCATAACTAAGTGTTGGATCCATCATATGGAACGCAACCATCCAACATAAGCATCTTATCCAACGGCATAGCTTTTGGGAAATCAAAAATGGAAGTACAGCCATATTTTGGGATGATTCCTGGCAGCAATTCCCAAAGCTCAGGGATCTTATGCAGGATCTCCCTCTTCATCAACAAGATCCTCAACCCTCTGAAACGGTCCATCTATAATGGCACCCTTCCAACAACCAAAAGTTCAGACAATGGAAAGGGATAGATCAAATCCTTAGCAAAGAAGGCCACGAGGGAACAAAACAAATTCTCTCTGAAGAACTAAAAAAGAGGCAAATTACCATAGACGAAGGACCGTACATTCTAAGATGGGGATATGAAGAAAAGGGGACATTCCCCACCAAGGAGGCTTACAATATCATAACCAAGGACAGAATCATAAAGGACAAATTGTGGGATCAAATCTGGGGCTCCTCAATCTGGCCAAAGGTCTCTACATTCTTATGGCTGTTATCACACAACAGGATACTCACATGGGATAACCTACGCAAAAGAAATTTCTCGGGACCATCCATATGTCTAAATTGCAAACAAGCGGAAGAAACAACGATTCATCTACTGCAACATTGCCACCTGGGACGACAATTATGGGAAAAAGCCATCTTCAGATGCCAAAAAGATCACAGGGTGCAAGGAGACCTCAAAGCCACCCTTCACAATTGGAAACAATCTCCTTATCAAAGCCGGCTCCTAAACTTACTTTGGCAACTCATTCCAGGTCGCCTAATGTGGAATATTTGGAAGGAGAGAAACAGAAAGATATTCAAAAATCAATATCAAACAGTGGACCAAATTTGGATAATCCTACTCAGAAACTTAAAGGAATCGCTCTCCATTCACAACTGGGTAGTCGACGATTTTCCTTTAGATCCCAAAGAAAAATCCATATGGGACAATTGGCAAATATCTCTTCCTCAACAGTTCAATACTAATCGCAAGCCTCCCAACAAACAAAAAAAGTTTGCGCTTTAGACTCCCCCCCCTCTCAATCTATTTCAACTCAATTTTGATGGGGCCTCCAAAGGAAACCCAAGGCCATCAGGATATGGAGGAGTCTTCAGGGATCACTCAGGTACACCTCATCTCATCTACCTCGGCTCCAAAGGCTGGGATACGAACAACTAGGCGGAATTGGAAGGACTCTGGCAAGGTCTTGTTCTAGCTCAGGTGCACAATTTCTTCCCTCTAATAGTTGAAGGAGACTCTCAAATTATTATAAACATAGCCAAAAAACTCTCTCAAGGAGCTCCAGTTCACAAAGTCAGTAATAGTTGGAGAATGGCGCAAAGATTGGACCTAATCTGATAATGGCTTTCTCAGCACTAGGAAATCTCCTTCCAGCATACAGTTCGCGAAGGAAACAAACTTACAGACTTTCTAGCAAATGTTGGAGTTGATCAGGATACTGAAGCCTTCTCAGGTTCCACTCTCAGCACAGGAACATAGGAACAACTCACTGAATACATTAATCTAGTCGAGAAAGATAGGCCTCCTCCTCAAGCAGCTAACCTGGATGCGGGTGATCTCCAGGTACGAGCAGATATCCCTCCACGCATGCTAGGCACAACGCCTCCTGAATGACACCTGGATGGTCACCTGCGAGCTTTTAATAACCCCATTTCCAATGCTGGGGAATAACTGCTGTTTGTTGTGTGTTCGGGCGGAGGTCTCGTCTAGCATTCATTCCATTCTGAAGCCTGCAGGACCATTTATGTTGCATCGCAGTTCGAACATGGCGCCCAACTACAATATAATGGCTCCTCCTCAGTCAAATCTCCGTCATTCCTTGCAGTAGTCGTTTGGTCAGCTCGAACTCAGGTTCTATCTACCAGAGGCTGAGCCTATTGTGTCTGTCTCTCCCTCGTCCCACATTGCTATTTCGTGGAGTGTTCATAGCAGGAACTCAGGGTCTGCAATGCCTCGAAGCCGAGGAGTTCCACGCAGGGGAAGTTCCTCAGCTCCCAGAGGACGCGCCCGGCAGTCTCCCTCTCTGCTCATCATCCCCATTTCATCTGCCTCTCCGTCTTCGCCTCCCCCCAATCCCGCCAGGCCTGCCCCTAATTCATCCTTCCAGAATTCCCGTTTTACTTTTCGTAGCTGTCTCAACCAACCCATCATCACCTTCACCACCACGATAATGGTCTCGGAAGAGTCGGAATTTCCTGTTGATCCCATTAGCTCCTCCTCCACTCCTTCTCCTGAGGAAATCTTGTCTCAGGGTGCTGGGGATAACCCGAATTTTACAGCAATGCATATGCAGGAAGATTCCCCTATTGATGGAGAGGTCAACCGCAACCGCACACCGGCAGCTGAAGAAGACGAAGTCTTCGCTTGTGGCCCTGTTCAGCATGATTTCGGCATTCTTCACCTGGTCAATCAGTCCGAGGGTGGCGCTGATGGCGACGACGAGGCTTCTTGGGTTGCAGCTCCGGAAACTCAAGCAGCAAAGGGCTCCGACCCTCAGACTTCAGGCAAGTAACCTCTTCTTCTGGCTTGGTCGATGCCATGTCTCTCGCTTTTGGTTCTTCTCTCTGTCTCGTATGGTGTTTTTTCTCTTCACCTGTTATGCCCACTGTATTGCTGGGGTCCTCCTCAGCCCTTATTAGTCTTTTTGGAATGCCTCTCACTGTAATTACCTTCCTTAGTGGCTGGACGAAGAATTTTCGAGGGTGGTCTCCTCTGCTTGGCGTTTCTAGCCAGCAAGGAGTTTTTTTGTAATAGCTCTTTTTTCTATGCTGACCTGAGAATGCTCCACTCACACAGGTTCAGCTGTTCCTCTCTGTCTACCATTTTTTTTGCTGAGGGTTGGGAAATTTGCCCTATGAGGCTGCGACCTCATTGTAAATATTTTTCTCCTTTATTTTAATAGAATTAGCACTTATTCAGAAAAAAAAAAACAACTACAACAATAACAAATCTGAATAAAACAACATTAACAAATACAAATAAAAATAACAAAAAATAATTAGATAACTTCATATAGAATTGGGTTAAAATAATTTACAAAATATTACCTAATGAAACAACTACACTTAATATATAAAATGATTCAAACATAATAACACCTACATTATCAACTTTTGTTTAACTTTGAAATTTGTTAAAAATAAATAACATTGAAAAATAATTTGTTAATAAAAATAAAATATTATTAGAAATAATACCTAATCATATAATTAGGTAATTCTGTGTTATTTAAAATGTTAATGGTAATAATATTATATTATAATAACTAATAATTTAATCAAATAAACCCAAAAACAATCAATACAATAAAAAATAAATTTGTTAATATAGATTTTGTTTATTAATTATTAATAAAAAATCCAATATCATCTTAAATTTATTATATTAAATCATAATAATGTATATAGTATATTTGGTAATCTATTATTAAAAAGCATTTATGGAACTCATAACTTGTTATGGCATCTCCAACATGCACATTGAAGAGTGGCATAGTCATTTTACTTTTAGATATTTCAAAATCACTCTACGGCGAATATCATTTTGTAGGTTTATTAAGGATAAAAGAGCGTAGGTGTGATTTAATTTGATTTAATGGTGTGATTAAAATTGATTATAAATTTTGTTGCAGAGTTGTGAATTTCATCCAATTGACAATTGCTTCTTCATGTAATAAAGAGCTCAAATCACAGCAATCCATTTTTTTTAAATATATTGTTATCAATGTCTCCACCATATGTACTCTATCATATGGAATATAATTTAATCCATAAACATGCAAATAATCTGCGTCTCTTTAAATATAGGCAAGTTTGGAAGAGTTCTCCCTACTTTTATGTGCATGGCTGGCATCTATGCACCCCTCGCACGAATTAAGAATAGTAATAAACACATATTTTTGTTGAATTAATTTGTGAGAGATACTTATCTTACAAACTAGCATCCTATTGTTACGAGCTACGTGACATAGTTTAGTTTGGATTCTAGGGTTTTACCATGATTAGATTCAGTTTTGACAATGATTAAGTTCGGTTTGAATTTGAATTTTTTTTATTAAGTTTGAATGAGGCTTACAATTAGATTTATTTATATTCTATATATATATATATTAAAATGAAATATAAAATAAAATAGTAAG
>APFE030385301.1:5273-20696 GCA_000404065.3 Pinus taeda
TTTATCTTAGCTTCTGTTAGCTTTTGTGAGAGTGACAGTTGTTGCACTTGGTCTTGTAATTTTGATATATCATGTAGCATTTCTTCCTCTTCTTCATGAGTCATGCTATAGCTTTCAGGTTGCTTACTAGGTGTTTGCATTTTCTTTCCTTGGGCCATCAGTTACCAATAATAATGCTCTATTATGCCCTTTGAATTCCTTCAGAATATTTTTTCAAACCAAGCTTAAACAAAAATTTAAAAAAATCTACACACCTTTTTTCACTTTGTAGGAGCTCGATATTGCCTTTGATGTATCTCTGTAATTTCGAATCATCCCGTTCTAAAATTGCGACCTGTAGTATCCCTTTGTGTCCCCTTTCCAATGCCACCAATCTGATCCAAATTGGACTCTCCAAGGAAGAGTTATGCCAAATCTCCCACAGTGACCTGATTATGGACTAGTTCAGTAGAACGAACTTGTATGACTTTCCACATGCCACATGTCCCTGTTTCGACCTTTGGCTCTGAAAAATATATACAAGAAACTAAGGTTCTTCCTCTTTCTGTACCTTCTTATGAAACTTCAATCTGATGCTCAGAGAGAAAGTTATGACAATTTTCCCTAGGTCACCTGTTTGGAATGTAATTCAGGAGTCTGCAAAAAGACCAACTTCCTCAGATCATATCTCCGCAAATATAGCGCTAAAAGCTTTGAAATTCGGATCCAAGGTTTAGTACGATTTATTCTCAAATGGATTTTTTTATTTTTTTTGCTTCTGAAACATCGTAGAAAAAATAGTTATAGCGAAAATTCCACGATGACCTATTTGGAGCAGCAAAACCCTAGAATCCAAAGCTCTGATACCAAATGTTATGAAACGAGCTCACAAAAAGATAGAAAAGATAGATCAATGCCTTAAAATTCAGCCTCTTCGAGGGGGAAACCTCCTTTACATTACATAAATGAACAATTCTTGGATGATTCAAATGACAAAACCTCCTTCTATAGAGTCTAAGGAGTCACAATATAACCCAGCTGACCTAACAATAATAATATAAAGGCACAAAAATAACAATAGAGAGATTTTATGGGGCACAGTAATAACAATATGGGGACAATAAGGGCACGACAATATTAATAAGGGATATAACTACAATAGTAATGGGGTAATCACTAGTATTATAGGGACCTAACAGGTCTTCAGGTTCTGCCTGTTGCAACCTAGCAGATAACACTCTTCAAGGTTTATCTTATCACCACAAGGGAGGCTTCCTTGAACAAGACTCTTGCTATATATCCCAATGGTGATAACCATAAAAGCAAGTAAAGTTTCTATGTGTATCTTATACTGCCTATAAAGGAAACACTTGGCTCTGTCAATTGCTGAAAATTGCTCAACAAGACATCTGCTAGGTGCTTTTCTTACATCAGCTCTTCATACATTCAAAAATATATCTCATAGGAAAACTACTTGGAAACCTAAGTGACAAAACCAAGACTCTCTTATGTTTTAATTCCAAGTTATAAGGTACAATCTATTCAGATGTGAAATGCATGTAATAACTTTACAAATAGCCAATCTAAGTTTTAGCTTGAAATAACAACACTTCAGAGCCAACACTTGAATGCATTCATGCATTTATTTTCTTGAATCTGAAAGAGTAATCATTGAAACTATCCATAGATTGCAATTTTTATGAAAAGGCCCTAATCCTAGTGGGTTGAAGCATGAAACAGAGAATTAATTCTAAGTGACTATTCTTTAAATCTTTTACATTAGTGGATGACTAAAGGTTGACAAAGACCATTAATGATAACAGTCACACTTCATCTGAATTAAAGAAAAGGTATTGCAAGTCTTTCAAGTATTGCCAAACATACTATGGAATTTCCACTTTTGGTTTTGAATGAGAAAAATAAACAGTATGACAAATATTACTATGAAAACCCAGATTTGCATTTCCTTTGTTGAAGTGGGCCTACACTATGAAGAATAACTTATGCACACCATTTTATCAACCATTTAGAATGCAGTTCTACTCATCTGTTCATGCCCAAGATAATAAAACATTTCAGTGTTAAAACTCACATAACATGGTTATAAAGCACATAAGCACAGCTTGAATATATTTCCAAGAATTACAGACTATTTATTGCTCACAAACACACACGTGAAACTTTGATTCAAGAAAATCAATACAAACTACTACACAAGCATGAGTTTATTTTCAATCACTTTGGAAATAAACTTTGTACAACAGTAATATATATGTTGCAGCAACCCAGAGAAATGTTGTGTATGTGTTGTTTTAGATGTGGAGCAAGAGAGGAATCCTCCCAGCAAACCTATGATTCAAGATATCCGCTGATGTCAAGGAACCCAACATGCTTGCACCTCAGAAATACATACCTATGCCCCTTTTTTAATGGATATGGCAAGCTGGAAATTGTCCTTGGCAGCAAAAATCCCTTTAAATATCCAAATTGAACCAAGCTTCACTACCTCTTAAACTTAGAGGGCATTTTCCTTGGTAGTAAAAAGCCCTTTAAATATCCACATTGAACCAAGCCTCACAGCATGTTAAACATAGAGTGGAAATAGAAAATTTTTGGCTAAAAATTAAAAATATACTAGTGCCTTATTCTAGCTTAGCATCCTGAGCAAAGGCATTTTTAAGTGTCTTGGATCATTTGAAGCAAGCCCACAATTAAATCTTTAAGGCAGTAACAATGCCCAGGACTGTGAGATCAAGAAGAAGGCTTTGAAGCAGCCTTTAGTGATCATGAAAGACAAAGGTATGTAATCTTTAAGTTGGGGAAGAGTCAACCAAAAATGAGAGGATAGGTTGCTTTGGTGACAATGGTGACTATTCTAGTAGTTCCCGCTTGGGCTGCACCTTGTGGATTAGAGATTTTTTCATTAAATTGAAAGAGAACTATTATTAGCTCTACTATTAGCTCCTACTAGCCATTGATCCCTCTGTAATTCATCAAGAAGATGCAAAACAAAAGGCTACGAAGGTAGTCCATGATACTTTTGAAAATAATGAAAGTACCCTTCCTGTTACCAATCATCAGGTTGTAGCCACCACTTCCATTGGTGCTAGAATAAAGAGGGCTCATAGCAAGAAGAAGAGGAAGGAATTTCTAGTTAAAGCTGATTCTTCCAGCGGTTTCTTGTTGAAATTTAAGGATTGATTTAGAAAATTTCCTATTGAGTTAGTTTAATTTGACATAACATGTTGGCTAGCTAAATAATAGGTTACCTAGCAAAATAACAGGTTGGCTAGCTAAATGCAAAATTTCACAATAGACAGCAGAGGGAGCTGAAGATGTAGTGTTTATAAAAAATTGATATCTCTTATATGTTTTTGCAATTTGGACGAGTTTTACCTTGAATTCAAATGAATAAAACAATACTATCCAATCTGTTTTTCATAGCAGCTAATTGGCAGTTGTATGACCAGAGTTACAATAACCACTTTCAGACTCTTCTTGTGAAAAGGAAGCCATAGAATTGTTATGAAGTGGAGTTTATCTGGAGTTATTTAGTTAAAAGAGAAAAACTATGAATAGTAACAATCCTACTAAAAGAACTATCTCACAAACTTTGCAATTGTTTTTATTGACAAATTCAATGCATGCCTCATTTTTTTCCATAAATTTTCATCCAGATGCCTGAGCCAAAGTCTAAAACCTGCCATTACCAGAAGTTGCTTCAAAGACTGAATCAATACAGACATCGGTTGAAATTATACCTCCCCTTAAACGTGTAAAATAAATGATTTCAAAAGCTTTAATCACTTCTTTATTCCAAAGGTTTAACCTATTGATATTAATTTCTCTTAGGATTATGACCTTGTTCATAATGCCTAAGATGACCATTGAACCCCCATGGCACTTGATGCTTAAGTTCTAAGCAAATTGCAGACCAATGCCTAAAGCCAACCTTTTTGCTATTTTTTTGGAGTTGATTCAATCTTCCAAGCAAACTTAGTTATCAATCGTCCTCCTTGGTAGATAATGAAACTCTTCCACCCTTCTCCACCTGTTACCTTTAGCTTCCCCAAGATAGGTTTCTTCACCTTACTAAGTATACAATTATCTGTCCAAATCATGGTGATTTGGCTTAGGTGTGCAAAATGCTTTAGGGTTCTAATACCATTTGGCCTTCCTCGTTGAGAACTAGAAACCCAATCTAAACTGGGCATTGGTATAAATTTTTAAATAGGACACATAAAAGATGTCATGTATTATAAGTTATAAAACTTATGAAACTCCAAATCTATTCAATTCTACATTTTGTATCCAAATATGAAACTTATTGTAAGGAGGCCATCTAACTGATGAAATTCTTCACTTACAATAAATAAAATATTGTATATATTATTCAAGTCATGTAGATGCTTGTTTGACCTCCTGAAACATTTTATCCTCCACATATCTCATAGTATAGAATTAGTGAAACTGGCCTTCAAAGATGACATGACAATATATTGTAAAACAAAAGAATAGTACAACAAATCTACAATGCCTCTCCACATAAGAAATTTCAAACTAACATGCTACTTAAATTGAACTTGGACAATAATACAAACTACGATGAGAAATATCTACCTTCATATTTGGCAAATCACTAATCTACTGAAGTGTGGTGTTACGTTTTCTATGTTTCCAGAAGATCAATATGTGTTTTATATTGTATTTTAGAATCTAGATAAACCATATAGAAACATGTTGAAGGCCAGTTATTTGGTCCCAATTCTTTTCTAGAATTATTTTAGTCAATTCCAAGGATTAGAAACAGACATAAACAAATTGATACTCTAGGGCTTTTACTTTTACTCATCCAACCCCAGTTTGCTTCAATGGTTGTTCATGACTCACTTGGAGATGCAGAAATTGAAGTTTAACTAAAGTTTTTTCTAGGAGGTAAGCCCCCACAAGAGAGAGATTCTGAAGCAAAATGGTTAAATGATCTTACCTAGTAAAGACATGCTTTTATTACTATCATCCAAATCATAGCGATAAATTGCATAATTAGGCAAATCTACACAAGTTTCATAAGTTTCATATATTTGGATACAATAAGTTTCAATAAGTTAGACCTCTCCTTGGTTGTTCTTTACTCCTACGTCCTACTTCTTCCCCTTTTCCCTTGTAGAAGACATCAGCCTTGAAAATACAAACTTATTTTATAATGTTGCACTCGGAAAAAAGGAAATTGGATCATAGTACTGATTACTAGCTCAGTGAAGGTGTTGAAGTGGCCAACCTTTTATTTAATAGAAACATGCTTGGATTTAATAAGAAGAGAATAGACTCAATTCTACATTTTGTATCCAAATATGAAACTTATTGTAAGGAGGCCATCTAACTTATGAAACTCTTCACTTACAATAAATAAAATACTTTATATATTATTCAAGTCATTTAGATGCTTATTTGACCTCCCGAGATGTTTTATCCTCCACATATCTGATAGTATAGAATTAGTGAAACTGGCCTTTAGAGATGACATGACAATATATTGTAAAACACAATAACATTACAACAGATCTACAATGCCTCTCCACATAAGAAATTTCAAACTAGCATGCTACTTAAATTGAGCTTGGACCATAATGCAAACTACAATGAGAAATATCTACCTTCATATTTGGAAAATTACTAATCTGCTGAAATGTGGTGTTATGTTTTCTATGTTTCCAGAAGAGCAATATGTGTTCATTGTTGTATTTTAGAATCTAGATAAACCATACAAAAACATTTTGAAGGCCAGTTATTTGGTCCCAATTCTTTTCTAGAATTGTTTTAGTTAATGCCAAGGATTAGAAACAAACAAAAACAAATTGATACTCTAGGGATTTTACTTTTACTCATCCAACCCCAGTTTTCTTCAAGATTTGTTCATGCCTCATTTGGACATGAAAAAATTGAAGTTTAACTAAAGGTTTTTCTAGGAGGTAAGTCCCCACGAGAGAGAGATTCTGAAGCAAAATGGTTAAATGATCTTACCCCGCAAAGACTTGCTTTTATTACTATCATCTGAATCATAGAGAGAAATTATATAATTAGGAAAATCTACACAAGTTTCATAAGTTTCATATATTTGGATACAATAAGTTTCAATAAGCTAGACCTCTCCTTTGTTGTTCTTTACACCTACCTCCTAATTCTTCCCCTTTTCCCTTGTAGAAGACATCAGGTCTTGAAAATACAAACTTATTTTATAATGTTGCACTGGGAAAAAAGGACATTGGATCATAGTACTGATTACCATCTTATTGAAGGTGTTGAAGTGGCCAACCTTCTATTTAATAGAAACATGCTTGGATTTAATAAGAAGAGAATAGACTCAATTCTACGTTTTGTATCCAAATATGAAACTTATTCTAAGGAGGCCATCTAACTTATGAAACTCTTCACTTACAATAAATAAAATACTTTATATATTTATTCAAGTCATGTAGATGCATGGTTGACCTCCTAAAACGTTTTATCCTCCACATATCTAATAGTATAGAATTAGTGAAACTGACCTTCAGAGATGACATGAAAATATATTGTAAAACAAAAGAACAGTACAACGGATCTACAATGCCTCTCCACATAAGAAATTTCAAACTAGCATGCTACTTATTGAACTTGGACCATAATACAAACTACGATGAAAAATATCCACCTTCATATTTGGCGAATTACTAATCTACTGAAGTGTGGTGTTATGTTTTCTATGTTTCCAAAAGATCAATATGCGTTCATTGTTGTATTTTAGAATCTAGATAAGCCATACAAAAACATGTTGAAGGCCAGTTATTTGGTCCCAATTCTTTTCTGGAATCATTTCGGTCAATGCCAAGGATTAGAAATAGACATAAAAAAATGATACTCTAGGGATTTTCCTTTTACTCATGCAACCCCATTTTGCTTCAAGAGTTGTTCATGCCTCATATGGAGATGCTGAAATTAAAGTTTAACTGAAGGTTTTTCTAGGAGGTAAGCCCCCGCGAGAGTGAGATTCTGAAGCAAAGACATGCTTTTATTACTATCATCCAAATCATAGCCAGAAATCATAGAATTAGGAAAATCTATGCAAGTTTCATAAGTTTTATATAGTTGGATACAATAAGTCTCAATAAGTTAGGCCTCTCCTTGGTTGTTCTTTACTCCTACCTCCTAATTCTTCCCCTCTGCCCCTATAGAAGACATCAGGTCTTGACAACACAAACTTATTTTATAATATTGCACTAGGAAAAAAAGACATCAGATCATAGTACCGATTACCAGCTCAGTGAAGGTGCTGAAGTGGCTAGCCTTCTATTTAATAGAAACATGCTTGGATTTAATAAGAAGAAAATAGTTGCCAATGAAGGATCATGCTTGCCAATTACTATCAACTATTAATGGCAGTTTGGATTGTAAATGTCTTTTAGTCTTCTTTCCTAACAAATTTCTAGATATTTAATTCGTTTCTTAATTTGAGCAAATGCTTAACATTATTTTGTGCAGGAATGAATGTTGATGAAAATAAATCAACTCTGCAGCATGGGGAGGGAGAATATCCTTCAAATGCAATTACTAGTAGATGTTTAGGAACTTCTGCAAGTGCACCAGGGAAATCAATTTATGTGAAAAGTGGAAGTGGTGTATCAAGAGGTAGTGATACAACAATTGCAACACCTTCCAGAAACAATCATATGGAAAGGGTACAACATTTAGATATGCATCAGCAGGACTTAGATTCTTCAGAGACTGCAGGGTGAGTCTCATGCATTACTCTATGTTGCTAGCTTCTTGGGGTTGTGTATTTGTCATGTTTGAGATAGAGCATTACTGATCGGTTGTACCTTTGCACTTGAATAGCACAAAGAAGAGAAAAAGAGTTCCTAGAGTCAATGGTGGGGAGAAGGGTGGGAGGGGACTCCAATAGTTTAGCATGAAAGGTGTATCATCACAATTCACCTATTCTCTTTCTTTTTCTAACTGAAATGTTATTTTGGTACATGTTGATGGATGGATGTCTTTATGTTGTTGGAGGTAATGGAATTGATATATATCAATAGTAGATTCATACGTGTTTGTTCTCGTAGTAGCAGTCATGGGGCACAGATGGAGGTCAAATTCAAGCCAGGTGTGGACCTATTCAGCCATGGAGAGAATGTGGGTAGCTAGCTCAAAAAAAAAAAACTTTATCCACTGGCAGATAATGTTTCTGTTTGTTATACAAGGTGTCCTTATGGCATGCTTGTAATTATATTTTTATTAAACATTGGCCTCGGCGGTTTGTTTCACTTACTATCGATTGTTTAATTGTGTCTAGTTAGTCAGAAGGTTGGGAGCAAGTGTTGGACCACCTATAATGAGGTAACAACATGACCATAGAGTGTGCTTATTATTTAGCAATTATTACTTGTTTATTTGTTAAGTATGACTCCCATTTTTTCTCATCATCTTATCTTAATTAAATATTCAAATTCTAATATGTAGCATTTTTTAGCAAGCAATGTAGAAGGCATCTCTGATTTTTTTTACCATTGCGTATAAAATGCTAAACTGTAGTAATGATTGACACATAGTACAATCAATGGGAATTTTTACATCCCCAAATCTCTGAAATCGATCAATATGACTTAATCACTGGTGATATAGCCAAGTAAGTAAAATGAATACTGGTTCAAGTGAAAGTTCTAGAAATGATATGTTGAGAATGCCCCCTAGGCACATGCTCCAGCAGGCAATAGAAATGGATTCAATGAACCAGTGGCATGTGGAAAGTGTTAAACAAGACTCATCTCGTACAGTAATAGTGAACATGAATTCTCAGGGGTAAAAAGGATCTTGAACAGGAAAACTTTGCGCAATCAAAGGTGGTTAGGACATGCTCACAAAACAGTACTATGAATGCGAGAGAGGTATTAAATTTATTCACTCTATTTGGACTTGAAAGAAATATCTAATCTATGAAAACTGTGGAACCTTGTAAGAAGTTCAATTTGTCAGTATTGTGCGTCCTTTTATCTCAATTGAAAATACTTCATGCTTAGATTGTTGATATCATATGCTTGATTTGTTTGTAGCCCTTTTGTAGTAAGAAATTGTTTCTTTTGCAGGATGTTCTAAATTAAAATTTACAAACGAATTTAAGAGAAAAACTGGGAGGAGGAGATCTTAAAGGCTTTTCTATAGGTTATGCTTCTGCAAACTCATCTGTATTTTACAGTGCCACAAACATGTCTTGTTCAAACAAACCAACATCTTTATCAAGGTAAGGTTTTGATTCAAGTTTTTTTATTAAGTAATTTATCTATTTGTTGGTCCACTAGCTTTTACTAGTTTTTTATATTATAATATACTGAGATGTTCAATTTTTGCTTATAAATTGTTTCTGTCGAGCCAAAACGTTCTTAACCTTCTAAGAAAGTCAGATAATCCAAAAGAAAGTGACACATTAAAGCGCACTATATTAGGAACTTAAATGTATCTAGCTATAGTTTTCCCACAACATGCAACAAGCTACCCCTAGTCTTATCTCACCATACCTCTGTTAGGAGAGATTCATTGGCCTTCAACTGGTGGCTCAACTTCCATGGAACGCTAGTAAGTAAGAAAGTTTTCCCTAAAGTTGTGGATCCATAAGGAAATCCTTCATCAATTGATCAATGTAGCTAGCTATAGTTTGCCCACAACATGCAACAGCCTACCCCTAGTCTTATCTCACCATAACCCTGCTAGGAGATTCTATTGGCCTTCAACTAGTGGCTCAAATTTCATGGCACGCTAGTAAGCAAGCAATTTTTCCCTAAACTTGTGGATCCATAAGGCAATCCTTCATTAATTAATCAATTTTAAATAATTATTCTTTAACAATTTATTCAACACACTAGCAAACCATGTTTCTCCACACATTATTGTAATAATATTACAAGAACAAAGTCAAAGTGAGAGATTCCATTGCTCTCCAAGAGTGTTGAGGTTTGATATAAATCATTGATCATTTTACAAACCATGGATGTAGTACTATTTCTACAGGACAATATATCAATTATATTTCATCTGATAAAGAAACAATAAATGACTTACAAACCGCAAATAAATAAGTACTTCCTACAATTTATGGAAATTGTCAGCTAAACATAAACGAGAATTATAGTATGCTTGGTTTTCTATCATTCAGTGCATCATGTTTTTGCAGAAAAAAGGGTTGGACTTCAATATGTTTAGCAAAACAATTCCCGATCACCCAGTATTGGACGACGAATATTTGGTGCAAACTACTTAAGACACAGTGGGGAGTAGATAAGAAACCCTGCCCTAGTGGGGTCATGCTCCCCACCAACTATAGAGGCTCAAGTTCCCATGCATGTGAATCAACAACAAATTAATCAGATTGTAATCCATAACAACATTGGTGGGCTATTGACACCCACAACCATGGAACAAATTCTTAATAGTCCATATTGATGAGATATGCATAACAACTAGCATTGTGTTGGGCAACTCCAATACCAACATCATTGGCATAGCTGGATACCAAAATCATTGGCAGAGATGGAGAGGGGAAATTGTATAACCCTAGAAGCAATTGTAAAATATTACAAAATATATATGTTTAACTGTAGGAAAAGACACAGTTGTGTCATTTTAGCATCAAGATCCAAACATTTATTCAAGTCACAATGAGCAGATAATACAACATTAAGGTTTTCACATGGGTAGATTTCCTAGGAATCCTAATGCAGATAATAAACTCATATAAGTTTCATATAATTTTAGATACCGCAACAATGATTTGACCAAAATAACCTTGCTATGAAAACAAACCAATATACCACTTCAAAACAAGCTTAACTCTATTATTAAGCACAAATAACAACTTACAAATTCCTTTGGGAAACCTATGGGAGAATGCTTTTTCCTCCCAACTAACAACCTGGCACCACCAACTGCTCTCGAGCATAGACTTCTTCCTTCTAGGAAAAACACCTTCTGTATTCCCTTAGTAATATTTTATAATTTTTTACTAGTAGATTTTTCCTAATAGCTGCTTTTAGGGTTTTCCTTTTACCAGGATTTTTCTTTTAACTAGGATGGGTGATGCTAGTGCATTATTAAAAATTATGTTTAATCTAATTGCTAATTAGATTTTATTAAATTATAAATGATATTTTTATCAAATTATATATTAGATTTTTATCTAATTTCTAATTGGTAAAGATCTATTGCTTTTCTTTTAACTAGGATGGGTGATGCAAGGACATAATTTTTATCTAATTTCTAATTAGATTGTTATCAAATTAGAAATTAGATTTTTATCAGATTTCTAATTACAAATTAGATTTTTATCTAAATTTTAATTGGTAAAAGTCTGTTGTCGTTTGTATTATGTAATTATATAAAAATACACTAATGTTTACATTTTGTAATTATGTAAAAAGGGAAATGTTTTTTTTTTTAGAAAAAAACATGAAGTGGAAAAAACAATGGCATGAAGTCTTTTATAATTGTTTTTCAGTGAGGTCCTTTATAAACAACAACAGATTTTACCAATTAGAAATTAGATTTTTACCAAATTTCTAAATGTGTTTTATCTAATTACAAAACATAAAAAGTCACAGATTTTTACATAACTACATAATTCAAACAACAGCAGATTTTTAATTGGTAAAAATCTGTTGTTGCTTGTATTATGTAGTTATGTAAAAATCTGCTCATGTTTATATTTTGTAATTAGATAAAAAAACATTTAGAAATTTGGTAAATCTAATTTCTAATTGGTAAAAATTTGTTGTTGTTTGTATTATGTAATTAAGTAAAAATTTATTGTTGTTTATATTTTGTAATTATGTAAAAAGGGTAATGTTTTTTAAGGAAAAAACTTGAAGGGGGGGAAATGATGACATGAGATCCTTTATAAACATGACAACATAAGAGCTGAAGGAGAATCTGATTCCAAGAAACAATTCTATTACCTAGGACTGGAGAATCTGATTCTAAGAAATAAAGGAATTGTCAAAATAGAAAATTCGATTCATCTTTAGCGTTTAGAGTATTTTTATTACTCACTTGGATTTTTAACTAAATTGTTTGCAAATTCTGCCCTAGAAAACCATTTTGAGATTATTCACCTACAATCCTTTTTTTCCGGGAAACATCATTTCCTATCAAATCTCTTTTACTTTGGGGATATGGCAAGTGGAGAAGGAGGTGCAAGTGGATCGGAAAAGGTAAGCTTACTTTGTTTTTATAAAATAGTTACATAATATAATATGTTTTATTTTTTGTTTTAGGTTTGAAGTTAAAATTATAATTTTATAATTATACTTTGTGGTAAATCATTGAAACTTGGACACGGAAAGAATCTGATAACAAAGTCCTTGCTTGAAGATGTTTTCGGGACAAAAGGACTTAAAAAACTTCATGCTTTGGATGTTGAATCCCTAATCCATTTTCTTAAGACAAAATCACCTGAAGCTAATCAACTAGGTCCTGGTAATCAACAAGCTTTACAAGAATCGATAAATTCCCCATCCCCTCTTGGATCAAGAGAAAAATAAAAAAAAAGTGTCATTAACATCAAACACCAATAATGAAGAACATTGTGTTGAGACACCTTGTGTGATGGCAACTCCTAGGACCACAAATTCTTGTTCATCCTCAGCTTATGCATCATCAATTGGTAGTTTAGGTACCAAGATATAGTATGACCCTGTTTCAGGGAGATAAGAAGAACAGATGCAGGAAAACAATTCTTAAATAGGCTAAAGGACTCATGCCTTCAACGATTTAGAGATCATCTTCGTCCCAAATTCTCTAAGATTCCACTTCACTTAAAAAAGATGTAGGTACGAGACATAGAGAGTGAATTTGGTACTGTTTGGTCAGTTAAGAAGATAAAATTGCAAATATCGCTCAACTGTAAGATGTTTCATTGCAACCAAACAAGAAAAATTAAAAAAATGCCTCAAGATCAAAGACTGAAACAAAGACCATTTGACATACCTTTTAAAGTATGGAAAGAACTTGTAAAATCATATGATAAGTTGGATGCACAAAGAAAGGCCGGCGATGTCAGCATTCAGGTATTGAATTTTTCATTAAACGTTATTTAGAATGTATTAATGCTTTAATTATCTTAGACGTGTATTTCTGTGAAAATAACTTGAATCGATTTATGTTTAAGGACAAGGCATCCAAGGTGAGGTTAGCAAAGACAAAGTCACTCATCGTAGTGGCCAGAAAGGTTTAAAAGCACTGATAACAACCTTTGTAAGTATATTAAACATGTGATATTTTTTTAATAGAATTTATACTAGAAGAAAGTCATTTTTATCTAATTTCTCCCTATTTACTGATTGACAAGAACTAAAATATGGAAGACCTCCAAACCATTTGGAAAAGGAGGTGCAGCAGCAAAAGAGATGGGTTGAATGTGTTGTTTGGATGGACTCTATGGTATTTAATCTTAGGATGATTTCCAATATAATTTTGAACTGTATTTTCATTTTATTTTTTAGTACTATTAGATCTTATATCTTACCACATTTTATGGTTAGCGTTGTATAATAAAAACATGCATTGTGTTATGGAATTAATACTAACATGTAATATTGATTTTTTTTGCCGGAATGCTATAGGTAATGATTTCCAAGACGATGATCACGATGATGATCCAGACTATGCTCAACATATATCAGGAGATGATGAGGATGAAGATGATGGTGGTGAAGGAGGAGATGATGATGATGGTTGTCAGGGAAAATTTTAAGAACCACCCTAAATTTATATGTATAATAAATGGGCAAATCCCCATGATACATAGGAAAAATGGGAGGCGATTTTATCACTAATTATATATATATATTTATATAATATTATATTATATATATATATATTATATATATAATATATATATATGTGGTGTGTTTGCGAATCTCTCACCAAATATATTATCTTGTAAAGTCATGGTGAATCTTTCACTGGATTATAAAATCTTGTAAGATCTTGGAAAAGCTTTCACTGAAAAAATAAAACATTGTGAAGTCTTGGAGAATGTTTTGTTAAAGTATGAAACCATATATGATAATAATAAAACATATTCATTAAACTGTAATCTACTAACATACATGTTTGGAAAAAAGAAACATAATTTTCACTTCCTACAAACAATGTTGCAAGTTTCAATGGCCATGTTTGTCATGGTAGGAGAGATTAATGTTTTCTCTACCACTTTTGTCAAGCTACCACTTTTTCCAAGCTATCCAATTTCTTTCTTATTCCATAGACTCCAACTGCGAGATAAAAAAGAACACATCAAGTTTGTTTGCCCCGACACGCCAAAAAGTAGCAAGCCCCAACTATCTAATATAATGAAGTAGCAGGTATCCCAAAGGCTTGAAGGGGATCTAATGGAAAGAAGTGACCGTTGTCAGAAGCCTTCCAATCAATATATAAATTTATAAATGTAGATTTATTATTATTTTAATTGGAAATCTTCAGTTAAATAATAAAATTTATGTACGTCTCTCCCAATCCAAATTTCGTATTAGCATAATTCACTACCTTCATACCATTTTTAACAACGTTGTAACATGTGGATTAATTTCATTTTTGGTGCACTATCTCCACCTTTTAGGACAATATGGTGCAGTGACCCAACCCCTTACTTACGTCTCTCCCATTCTAAATTTCTTATTAGCATAATTCACTACCTTCATACCATTTTTAACAACTTTGTAACATGTGGATTAATTTCCTTTTTGGTGCACAATCTCCATCTTTTAGGACAATATGGTGCAGTGACCCAACCCCTACAGATGATTACAACAAACTAAGAAAACTAAGAATAATAGAGAAGATGGAAGGTTGTACAAACCAACATATTTTCCAAACAACTCTTCCAAGATCAATACCTTAACCTTTTCATGAAGATATCATATTGAGAATATTTGAAAAATGGTGGGAAATATTGGCAGCGACTATCTCTCTTTTGCAAGGGTGACGCGGAAAGAGTTAAGATTTCATCATTTTGAATTTTTTTTGTTAGATCAGAAAAACCAATATTAATGGTGATATTGGTATTTTTTACTAAATTTTGTGAAGTGACTAAATGTAGCTTTCACCATTCACCTTAAGATTTTTTTTACAATATAATTTCCTAAGTCTATTTAATATATTCATTATCATAAAAACCAACCTATATCCATCTTAACTCCACATCTACCACTCTTAGAGGGATGAAATCTATTTATCCCTCTGAGCACTTGTAGACCCAGAATTAAGATGGATCTAAGATAGAATTTCCCCTTTAAATAGTCTATGCTCACATGAATACCATGGGTCAATACCATGGGTTATCATAAACCTGAAGCTTAAAACTTACTATTAGTAATTTATAAAAATTAATAAAATTAATAGTTGATTTTTATTTTATTTTTATTT
>APFE030385303.1:0-43212 GCA_000404065.3 Pinus taeda
TCCTTTGGCTTACAGAGCGTACAAGTACGCAGGCACAGTGTGTTTGGAGTGCGTACACGCAGGCAAGGTAGAGAGAACCTGCGTACCCAGAGATAAACATGTTTTTAAGTGATTTTCTCTCTTTTTGAAGTTTGACATGAAGAGCAGAGGTATGAGGCTTGACAAGGAGGATAATATGACTATTGATGGAGTCATATTAACTGCAGATAGTCATGGTGACAAATTTCAGTGTACCACCATCACCACATTACAACAAAAAGGGGTACAATATGAATGGACATATGAATGTGACACTGCATTCACTAAACTAAAGAGGTTACTAACTAGTGTATCAATCCTTCGAGTACCAGACATGGAAAAAGACTTCATTGTTGTTGGGTTGTGTTATATTCTTTCCACGACTAGACCCAGTAGTTAAATTAGGGGGTTAGATGGGGGGACAGAGCCCCCCTTTGTTGTGCTAATGCGCAGCGGGGGGGTGATAGTGGGTTTGAGGGAGCACCCTGAGAATTTTTTTTTTGGACCCTATATTAGGTGGGCAAACCTATCTATGGTTTTGTGCATGGTTTTCGCACATGGTTTCGGGCGCGATGGTTTTTGGTCCATGATATTTTGTAGATCCGGTCAAGGGAACTATGGTTATGTTCTAATCCAGGGTTAATGGATTGGGGTTTATGGATGCTTCAACATGTATATATATTTATTCTAACATTGAAAGGAACATAATGAAAAATCAATCTGGTAGTCCCAGTTTGGGATCCAAGGGAAAATATCTGCGTATATTTGTTTTATGTGTTATGCTCTTTCCATTGTTTATTTTCTATTTTTAGAATTCGTATGTAGGTAATTTCTATATGGGGTTAAAACCTACAACTGTCTGCGCCGATGCTTCGAAGCAAGGATTGGGAGTAGTATTGATGCAAGAAGGCAGAGTAATAGCTTATGCATCTAGAAAATTGAAGTAACATGAAGAGTTGCATTCGACCCATGACTTAGAGTTAGCAGCAATGATGTTAGCTTTGAAACTTTGGAGACACTACCTCGTTGGGAGAAGATTTGAGTTAAGAACAAATCATCAAAGCCTGAAGCATCTCTTCACTCAAAGGGATTTGAATGCTAGACAGAGGCAGTGGAGGGATTCATGAGAGACTATGATTTTTGGATCTCATACATTAAGGGAAAGGAGAATGTAGTGGCCAATGCACTAAGCAGGAGGCCACGAACCTTCTCCCTAGTATCCTTGAGGATCAATTTGAGGGAACGTGTGTTGGAGAAACTCTTTGAAGATAGTTGGTATCTAAAGGTTATATCAGCACTACAGAGTGGGAAGTAGATAGATACAAAGATTGAGGGATATGTCCTCGAACCAGATGGACTATTGATATTTCAAGGGAGAATGTGCATACCTAAGGAAGGGAGTATAAGAAGAACCATCCTCGAAGAGTCACATAGAGCACTCTATTGTGCACATCTTGGAGTGAAGAAGATGTATGTGGACATGAAGAAACTCTTCTTTTGGGCAGGCATGAAGCACAACATCGTCCAGTTTTTCGCCAAATGTCTTGAATGTCAATGAGTGAAGGTTGATCATCGCCATCAGGTAGGACTCCTACAACCACATGACATCCCTATGTCTAAATGGGAGGTAATTTCTATGGATTTTGTTGTGGGTTTTCCACTCACTTCACAGAGACACAATGCTATACTAGTTGTAGCTGATAAATTTACCAAAAGTGCCCATTTCATCCCAGTGAAAGACACTTAGGATGTTACTGATGTGGCACGAGTTTTTATAAGTGAAGTTATTCAACTACATGGGTTACCCACAAAGATCATTTATGATAAAGACTCGTGATTTACATCTAGGTTTTGGACAAGTTTGCAGTCAGCACTAGGCACTCAGTTGAACCTGATCACTTCATATCATCCATAAATAGATGGGCAGACTTAAAGAGTAAATCAGGTTGGAAGACATGCTTAGAATGTACATCATGGATAATCAAACTCAATGGGAAAGGTACTTACCATTGGTAGAGTTCGTCTATAATAACAGTTACCACAATTCAATTGGGATGCCTCCTTATCAAGCTCTATATGGGAGGCCATGTAGGACACCATTGAGTTGGGAAAAATTGGAGGACCGAGTAATAGTTGGGTCAGAATTAGTTCAAGAAATGGAGGAACAAGTAAGACAGATTCAACAAAAGTTAAAGGAAGCACAAGATAGAAAGAAGAGTTATGCTGATTCACATAGGAATGATCGAAGTTATGAAGTAGGAGACCAAGTTTTTATTCTTATCCGACCCAACAAAATCACCATTCGGTTTGGGAGAGGGACGAAGTTTTCAACTCGGTTTATAGGACCTTTTTACTGCCACGCCATTTGCATAAAACTCATGATGTTGTTCATGTATCTATTTTATGACATAGTGTTTTTTATGGATCTCACAAACTGGATTGGAGGGAATTGAAGGTCTCGAATGTGGGAACCATAATGGTCGAACCATTACGCATACTGGACCGTATGGTTCGACAACTGAGACGTCACATGGTGGACCAGGCTAAGGTCCAGTGGGACAAGTATAGCCCAGGATTTGCTACCTGGGAGGATGCAGAGACTATATGTCGTGACTACCCCTCACTTTTTGAGCATCAGTGATGCCCATTTTGACTTAGATAGCTACTTATGATAAGGCTCTATTTGTAGTTCCATGCTATTTATTTATGAACGCTATGTAATATTGATGCATTTAGTTGGACAGGTGAAACTACTTATATAAATCATTAGATGGATTAGGCATTGTTGATTGAAATATTTGATGTATGACCTAATGTGTGACTTACTTGGTTACGATTTATCTACTGTATGACTTATCAAAGTTATTGTTGTTTCATGTATGGCTTAAGTGGATATGATTTATCTAATGAATGACTTAAGTGGATATGATTTATCTAATGAATGACTTAGAAAAATTATGATTTATCTAATGTAAGATTTATTTCCAATATGAAGTACAAAATTGACACGTGGATACTAGACTTAATAACATGATGTTTAAGATCACTTATCTATATATATTTTGTTGTTATGTATATGCATGAATGAGAACTAACCTGCAGATTGGAAAGAACTATATGATAACCAAGATCTACTCTTCTGATGAGGAATATCGAGACATCCAATGAGGAATGGTATGCTGTACATTGTTCTATTACATTTTGTATCTACTTGATATGCACTCTTATGACATGGGTAAAATGTAAATGGCAGGTGACAGGACTACCTGACTGGATTATTCAATGACAAGTATCTAACCAGTGCTGTAGTGTGGTCCATATTAGGGTGTTGACCCTAGTTGTGAGGAGGGGTGGAGGCATTTCCCACCGTGTAACCTCCAAACCTGGAATCATGGGAGGGCAGTGATGGACACGCTCCCCTAGATGTGTGACGACGATTGCCAGTTTCCTACTGGGGAAGTTAGGTCGATATAGTTGACGCTTCTGCCATATTGGTTTTATCAGTGGTTAGATCGATATAACCGATGCCATAGTATATAGCAGTAGAGGATGGATAGGGTGTGAGTGAAAGTAGGTTAGGAAGGATAAGAGGATATAGATTAGTTGGAGACTCTTGATGGGAAGTGGTATCATTGCCTAACTTACTTAATTTGACTACTATAACTCTTTCTCTATTTTGTTATGCCTTATTGTCAAACTTCTTTCGAACTCCTTATATCTTTTTCACTTTAACTTCTGGACGAAGTTTTCTGAAGGAGGGGTGTATGTAATGCCCTACTTGATACTATCATGCTAATTTTTATTAATGTTTAATTAACCTGAAAATATTTACTTATGATTATTAAGAAATATTGGTATATACCTACATTGTGAAACTGTAATTTTATTTTACTGATATGACTTATAATATTGTTATTATTCAATTTCCAAGTTTTCTTCTCAAATTTAATTTTGGATAGGATATGGTCTCCTCTAATTTATTTCCAAATTAAATACCCATATCCCAAGGTGTCTTCTCAAATCTACTTTTGGGAAGATATGGTATTTTCCAATTTATTTCCAAATTAAATACCCATATCGCAAGGTGTCTTCTCAAATCTACTTTTGAGAAGATATGGTCTTCTCCAATTTAATTCCAAAATTAAATATCCATATCCCAAGGTGTCTTCTCAAATATAATTTTGAGAAGATATGATCTTCTCCAATTTAATTCTAAATTTAAATATCCATATTTTATTCCCAAAATGTCTTTTCAAATCTACTTAAATAAGATATGGTAAGAAAAGTCAAGGATACTAAAATGAAAGGATAAGGGGGTAGTCATGAAATTAATGATAGGTGGTTGAGGTGGATGGGAGAAAGAGACATAAAAGGGGAAGGAGGATGAGAGGAGAGGGGGAGATCCTTGGTCTTGGTTTTTGGTTTTGGAGGATTTTGGTTTTTTGGGGGGGCGGGGCGAGGAATGTGGAGAAACAAAAGGGAGAGAATGGAGAGATAAAGGAAACAATTCAAACTTGGATCTATTGGAGAGTGTTGGTTTAACTTGGACACACTACAACTGGTTGGACTTGGGCTCTGAGGGTTAGGGAACCTGTGGGGGTTCCTTCGACTAAGAAGTCATTCCTAGTTGGCTGGGAGGTAAATTCAGTCGGGTAGCCAAGAGGAGCACCCCAACAAAGTCAGGAGCATCTCAACCAAGCTATTGGAACATGTATTCTTCCATTTATGGATTACTCATGTAAATTGTTGCAATGAAATTCTTACTTGCTTAATGTTGTAAATAAATTTTAATTGTATATTATAATCAAATACATGTTCAGTTATAAATAAGCTACTTCCCTTCTTATTGTTTTTAAATTAAATAAATTTAGTTTTAGTTAGAGGACCCTAGGTTGGATCTTCACAAATAGGCAAATGGGAGCCAATGCCAATGGAGAAACCAAGTGATAAGTGGAGAAATGGTGGATATCACAAAGCCAAATTGAACTCCAATGCATTCCCAATAAATTTCTATTAAAAAACCATGCTGTGACACCTCCTAAATCGAACCAACAACCACCATGCATTGAGCTGCCAATTAACTATGTCTAGACTGCTTCTTAATTTGCTGTGTATCATCCTTTTGGCTGGCAGTAACATATCCCTGCGATGATCCCATTGGTTGATATGTATGTGAGTGGGAGACAAGTGAGAGTAAGTGGGGGACAATAACTGTCCCCTGTGGCAGTGCCCCACTTAAACTTTTCCAAATCCGTTCCAATTCTGCATGGAATTTCCTTTTGGTTGGGTTGCATTAATACTTTCACTTTGACATGCGCATATTTATCCTTTCAGTTGGCTGATTTATGTGTAGACTATAGTGAGGTGGGGTCCTCAACTTATTTGTGCTTCAAATTCATATAACATGCCTTTCACTTTAATTCCAAAATTATTTAAATTAAAATAACTTTTGAAACTCAAACATTTCGCTACTTCATGAACTTCAACGTTGGACCATTTGACTGCTTTTGACTTTGTAATTGAATTTTGGCTTTCTTGGTGGCCCCCCACATGAATGCCACATCATATTTGAATTTCATTTGGAATTTCCATGTCACTTGCTTGATTTTCTTTGACTTTGGAAAATTTTATAATTTTTTCCAATTATTGAATATTTTGTTTTTCACTGTCATTAGGAAAATCGGCCTTTGAGGGACCATAAGTTGTTTTTTGACCCCCAAAGTGGTTTTTAGGATAATTTTGGGTCTTTGAGGATTAATTTAGAGTAGTCACACACCCCATACATCTTTTAAGGCCACTTATTTACATCATTACATAGAAAATAATTAAAAACTCCCGTTTTGTGGGAAATTATTAATTATTAAAATATCCTACTTAGACCTAGCCAAATTCCACAATTTTTTTTGTGTGATATAGTATGGTAATATACATCGAATCTAGACACTAAGATGTTTTAGGGGTTCAACCTTCAAACCGTCACTCCAATTTCGGGGTAAAACGTGAGTGAAAAAACCTAGAAAATTATCCGCCTATGAAAAAGAAGGGATAATTAACTAGATAAAAAAAACACTCCAAAATGTACTCGTGTGATGATTAAGTCCCAACATCCTAGGCCTTTTATAGACTCAAAAACTCATAATTAATAGTATCACTTATTAAAATTCCCCGCAGGGTGTGGAATCTAGGTACAAGAAAGATGTTTAGAAGATAGAAGTAGAGTTAAAAAACTCTGTTGAATGATGATAAATGATGGTACAACTATCCTCTGGATCATTCTTTGTGTGGAGTCTTCATATAATCATTAGGTTCCACTCTAGTATGGTTTCCATGAATGGCCTCATACAAATTTCATAAGGAGATGAGAAGATGAATGTAGGCACCTATTTCCTAGTGAGAGTCTAGTAATGTAACTCCAAATCCATTTGACAAGGAATCCATCATCCTTCTCAAATAGATCCTAGGGAATGAGTACATATGGAAGATTTGGAAGGTCATCTCTTCTTGTTAGTCTATCTAAAGTGATAATCACTCTTTGCAAGAGGGAAATGAGTGATGTATGTCTATCTACTAGTGTGGAAGGCGTGATGGAGCTCTAAAATTGGCCTTCCAAGATTAAGGACTTAGTATATTGACCTCCTTAATAAGGTAGGTATCTCACCTAATCTATAGGGTGACAAATAAGTTGTAAAAAATTCCACCTAATGTCTAAAGTTACAAGAGAAACTGATGCCTAAAACACATTATGTTACTAAATATCTCATGGAGGCATAAGGAAGGAGCCGAAGGACAAGAAACCAATGAAGACTTACAACATTCGTCAACCAATCATATATATCATCCCAAACATAGGCATACCCATGCTTGATACAAGAGATGTAAAGCATGGTTGTTAACAAGATTTTCAATTAAATCCTAATTACTTCGTACAAAACTAAAGAGCTATACATTTAATTTACAATCTAAGGTTCATATGGAACTCATGAATTTTCATGCACCACATACACTAGTACAATACATTACGTGATATTGAAGTTGCAATACTCTAAATGAATTTCACAGGGAAAGATATTAAATTCTTTCACAAGTCACCAGGGAATCTACACCACACTTGCAAGAAATTAAAAAGCAAACTTCTACCTAGTAGGATTAGGAGTGATGTTGTATCCCCCACCATAAGTATAATTTCTAGTGTAAGTTGTAGGAAAGCAAATGCCACTACTTTACCTAGTGGACTTATAAAGATTGATGTTGTACACCCCAACACATGTAGACACACTACACATGCAGAAAATAAATCACATTGCCATTAAAGTGTGACTTGTTCAAGTATTTAGATGATCATGGTTCCTGTAACAAGATTGCACATGAAATGTAATGGCTAACAAACTACAATAAATAACAAGCTATAAGAGATTAAAACCACGTTGTGCTATAAATAATTACACCATGAACTAAATTAATAATTTTAATTTATGAAAGAAAAAGTAAAATGTAATGAATCCAAAAACAAAGTAATTAGCCTAATTTGTAAAACAAAGCGCTATAATTTTAAATGTGAAGTTGCAATAGTAACCTAAATTATGAGTTAGAGTTATAATCACACATGAATTGTAGTAATAGTTACTTCATGAGCTATAGTGATATTAATTAATGAGTTACAAAAATGTATATAATAGAAAGTTGCAACACTACGTGAATAAGAATGTTGCAACAATAATAAATATTAGAGTGGAAACAAGCTAAGAAACATAGTAATAGCTGAAATAAAAAGACACAAATATGATGCAAGGCACATGATGAGACTCCTTTGTAGGTAAGAGAGCATAAATAACGCCTATTTATCCTGAAATGAGATATGGAGTGGATGGAATGTCCTTGAATGTGGCTTGTTCCTTTCCAGCCAAACCCCCAAGCATATGAGGGGTGGAATGTTCCTAAGAAATTTATCACTTAATTTGTCCCACTAAGACTTCTTTGCCTCAATGAAGATGTTTCCTCTCCAATCAATATTGCATCCGAAAAGTTGTTTGGTTCTAGCCAAAATACTCAAGGTGAATGGACATAATGTAAAAAATGTGAGACTAACTCCTCTACATTTTTGCACAAAATGCACTAGCTTAGACCTTCTTTGTATCTCTTTTTCAAGTTGTCCCATGTTGGAAATTTATTTTTAATTAAACACCAAAGGAACAATATTGTCTTAGCTGGGCATATGAGCTTCCATATCGGCTTCCACCACCAAATTGGATCGGATCTTACTCTAGCAATGATCTGGAAACTGTACCCAAATTTTGGGAAATAGGTCCCCTAGGAGGAATGTACCTAGCATAGGGTGTCTTCTTTATCTATGAAATTTCACGATATTATTCTTTATAGAAACAAATTATAGTAAAAGTTCCAAGATCACTCGATTACAATCGATTTTAGGACCATTCACAAACTTGAACTTCCATAGGGTATATCTATGAAATTATATCAAACTAAGACATGGAATTTCTACTAGATGTATCTTGCAATGTATTCTCAATCTACTCCAAATTTCATGTTCTGGAATGTCCTAGAAAATTAACTATAGTGAAATATCGAGATGACACATTAGAAATATATTTTAGGATCAACCATAAACCCTAACTTTTGTAGTGTATATTTCCAAAGGTATAGAAAATCAAAATCTAAAATTTAGCTAGATGTTCCCCTCATTTTGTCCTCAATATTAAAAAAATTCACCATTTGAAGCATCATAGAAAAATGTTATAGCAGAAATTCCAAGATGACTCGTTCATTCCACAAACTACATTTTTACTTTTCACACTCTTTCTTTCCAATACTTTAATTCTTTTATACATTATCATATCCCTTCATCAAAAGACGTGCTAATTAAAAATGACATGTCAATTCACTAATTAAATAATTAGTTCCCCTTTTTATTTCATTATGGGTTTCCTAAACTATGGGTTTGAAACCACCATTTCACTTTTTGACTTCTTTGTTTTAATTCACATTACACCTTTTTTACGTAAGTTCACTTTTTATTTTGACTTCATCTTTTTCATTAACAACATTGTTTTTAATACACACACACACACACACACACACACACACGCACACACACACACACAATAAAATACATTTGTGCAGATGCTTAGTAGAATTCCAATGGCTTATAGCCCATAGAGTTTCAACTATGTGCTCTTTACAATTCCTTTTAAGGGTAAAAATGTGACTATAAAATGTGCCCAAAGAATTGATAATTTCCCGTAGAATTTCTCGAATCTATACATTTAATGTATTAAAACAAGAAAGTAAAATATACAATTTGTTTCCCTGCCATCTATCAAAAGTTTAGAATATCTAGCTTGAAGGTTCCTCTTTCTACATGGTTGTTCCAAATTTCCATCTTAAGTGTGCAAGAAGACTGATTTGAACATAATTTCCTCAAAACCATCACCTGCATAAGTTTCCTACCCTAACTTCTAGCCATTGTGTAAGGTAGACATATCCCAAAAATAATGAAGGCGGTGAGGTGATACAACCATAATTTAAACATTTACATATACCAATCCCAAAAACAAATGTTGATATGCAAGTCACTATCGAGTGTAGAAATACATATATATTCATTCTATTGATCAAATCCAAAGGGATTAGTTATGCCTAGGGGCATAATGGAGAAATTCGAGCACACCTTCTTTGTCTCCTTGAATTTCCCGCTAACCTTGAGCCAAATCCAATCCTCTTTTTGAAAGTTGATAAGCTTCTTGTTTTTCTCCTTGTAGACATGTGTAAAAGAACAGTGGATAAATCTCCTTAACCTATTTATGATGTTCTAATAAATGGGGAGAAGGGTGTGATTTCTCATTTTATACTTTCCATTCATCTAGTTTACCACTATAATATAATCCACATATATATGTGTGTCATAAATATGCAAATGTTCAACTAATTGTAGGAGAAATTTTAAAGAAAATAGCTCAACAAATTTGTTTGCAGCCAAATCAATACAACAAGAGAAGAAGAAATATTGCGAGTTTGAGAGATATAGATGACCATCGACTCTGCCAATGGAAGGGATGTGTAGGGAAACACCATCAAAATAATCCCATAGCCTATCCTTCAAAATGATCATATCAAGATGAAATTTATTATATTAGACATTCATTTCTAAGGCAGGGAGTCCTTAATTCCTAGATTGCTAAAATCCACTTTGATGGATGGCTGGCCTTGGTCTTTAAAGATGGCACCATTTATTTCCACCCATATACACCAACATATAACCAGAGGGAGATCCTTTAGAGAATCTTTTGGTTTGTGATCTAACTAATATTTTAGGCATTCATCCACCAAGGCTCCATTCGAAATGTAACTATCCCCAATAATCTTCTGAATCTCGATCCGAACACTTATGGTAAAATGATAGTGTATGAATATATAGGGGATGTATTTAGTCTCTGATAGGAAAAGAGGAAAACTTGGACTGTTGAATAATATCTTTTGGAGAAAATCTCAGGTGGGGGATTTATTTTTCAGTAAAAACCACATTAATAAATTTGTTTTTGGTGGGCAACAAAGTTTCGATAGTCTCTTAGCCCACCACGTGGGAGGATTTGTAGAGGGATGTTGTGCTAGGGCAAGAGACTCAAATTTTGGCTTGTAGGAACCGAATGGAGCCAATGACCATACCAAGTGGTCACCAAATGGAGATAGAAAAACTAGAATCTTTTCCAAAGGTGATGTGTAGCACATCCACTCTTCTGCTAAGTCTGCTTCCAGCTGCAGGGGTTGAGGCCCAATCTGGGACTATGGACCAATGTATCCTGACTAATAAGAGATTTGATGCAAATAAAACAACCCTTGCTCATTTAAATATTGTATGAGCCTATTTGAATATGTGTGAGAGTCTATGCTTCCAATCCAGAGATCTCTACCAATGAGGACTTTTTTCCATCCTCAATTTACCATCTAACACCTTTTGCTATGATATCCATAGAATTTATGATGTACATCCACACAATAAAACCATTGTGAGTTGATTTCCTTGGTGATCTGAGCCAATCCAAAATGGAGGAGGAGGAAATGTATTTTCTTTCGATGATCTGTGCCCAAAGGCTATTTCCATTGAGAAGTTTCCAAGCACCCTTAGTATCCAAAGCCTTTGAAAACCCAGATATATTTTTTAAAACCCAACCTCCAAGAGCTTTTGGGAGAGCTATGGAGATCCAAGAATTTAAAGTGAAAGGTCTACGATCTTTCCTACTAGCCCACAAATATCTTAGAGAGACTCGTTTTGATTTGTTGAGGGTTCCTTTTGGGATCTAGGCTAATGAAGCCCAGTATGTTGGTATGGCCTCCAAAACAACTTTGCATAACACAAGTCTCCCTGCTCTAGAAAGCCATATATTTCACCAATTTCTTATTTTGAATTCTACTTTTGTGATTAGCCATGCCCCATCTTCTTCCTTGTACTTATTTGGTTTTAAAAAAGACCCTTAATATCTCAAAGGATCCCCCAAAGGTTTAGGATTTTTTGAGAGGACTCTATTCATGACATCAAAATCATTTTGAGCAAGTGCATTCCCATAAAAAGTTTGATTTTTATCATCATACTCATTGCTAGAGTGAAGGTATCTAAAACATGTTTTATATCTTGTAAGCTCCCATAATTCATTGCCAAGAAAATGATGATACCATCAACAGAGAGGCTATGTGAGAGAGAGAAGGTATGAGAAATGTTGATTCCCTTTATAAGATGTCTTCTTCTTGCATCCAAAATAACTCTGCTTAGGGATTCTCCAATTATAAGGAAGATGATGGGGGACGTCGAACACCCCTACCTTAAGCCTCTCTGAGCATTGAAGTCTAAGGGAAAGTCAAGCCATTGATAAGAACCACCATGGAGGAGGAGTTAATGCAACTGCAAACCTAGTCCATAAAAGGAGGGTTCAATCCCAGGAGAAGAAGAATTAGTCTTATGTAGAGCCAGTCCACCCTATCAAAAGCTTTGGAGAGATCCACTTTGAAAATGACAACCTTCTGCTTTTGTAAATGAAGGCCGTTAACACCGGAAAATCATACACCTATTAGTATAATGCATAAGACACTAAAAGGTGTCCAACAGAATGAACAAGTGAACATTTTCCAGCTAAACACAACATGAAGTTAAAAAAAACAAATTTCTCCTAAAGTCCAAAGTTTATAAAGAAAAAATAATTAAGATCATGCGTCTATTTCTTTGAAAAACATGTGTGCATGAAATATCCTTCGAAAGCCGCATGGTTACAAAAAAGGATGACTCGCACTCTGAGACCACTCTACACATTTGGGGTCAATTCTATAACATGAGCTTAGTCCAATACAACCAAATTCGAGTTTCCTTGGAGATATGAAATCCTCAATGGAATCATCTTGTCCTACTCATGTGTCACTATCATGCATGACCCAAGAGGGGGAAGATGGATTCAAAAAATTCACAATATTTTTGATGTATTCTACTCCATTGCACTGCAAAAACTAATTTATCCTCTAAGCTAATGTAAGCATGAATAAACCAACAACTTAATCAATCTTTTAAGCTAAAAGACATGAATAAATTGCAACAACTAATCAACATTCTAGCCTAAGAATATAGATACAAGAGAGGAAATTCTACTGCTAGGGTTGGGCCCTAACCCAAGAGCTTCAACCCTCTGAGTCAGCTTAGTGCTGGATCAAAACAAAACTTCTCATTATCAATCAAAAAGTGGAAAATACATCATAAGAATAACAGTCAAATGTGCTTCAGCTTAATGGCCTCTTGGATACAACAAAACTTCAAATCCTCATGAGTCTCTTAGCTGGTTTATTTATACAAAAAGGAGCTACCAAAAACTCCTTAGAAAATGGGGATATTGGCCTCCCTAACTTGAGAATAGGTGGATCTAACTCTTCCTTGACTTGCACTGGCTCGACTGCCAATGACACCGAATTAATGAGATATAGTGGGAGATCTTCGACTGATTTAAGGAATTAAAGAGGTGGACCACCTCCTATGATCCAGACTTAAACAAGAATGCAACAAATTACAGAGATAACCATATACACAAAGATGCAACAGAAATAATACTTCATTTCATTAAGGAAAATACTGAAATATGCTAACAACCAGAAATGAAAATAAACAAGCTAGGGCGATGGTAGCTTATCTCTGAGAAGAGATGTGTGGCTACATTCCTCTGAATTGTGTTATAATGAGGCTCGAAGGCCTATTTATTGTTGAGAAATAATGGAAAACCCTTCACATTCCAAAACCTAACCCTAGAAGATGAAACGCCAAATTGTGGGCCCCACTTTTGGGTAAGTTGGTACTTCAACTTCCCGGGGTCGCGAATTGGTCGTATTATCTCCGTTTGACATGCATGATAGCCCGCTGGAAAGATCTCTCCGAGGACTACGATGGAAAAGATGATTTTTTGACAAAAAAATTATTGGCGGTAGATTTCCCAAAAAATGTCGTTTAGGGCCTCAAAACGGCTCCGGAAGTTTAGGACTTGAAAAACTACTAAAAATAGTAAACTATGCTATAATTAAGGAAACTGAAAAAACTGAAAGAAGCACTAGAGGGGATCCAAGTGGAATTAGCGGGTGTCCACCAATTTCCACCTGGATCATCCTAGAATCTCTCTTGCTTGTCTACCCCAAGTTCCTGCACTCAAATCATCTCAAAAGTGCTCCAATTCTTGCATTCAACACACATTAGGCCACATGACATAGTAACACATCTTTACTCCTCACAATAACCATAATATAACAAAATTTGTAGATAAATGTGATAAAAATATAATTTATTACACTAGAGGATGACATTGTGACCCATATGATATACCTATTGATGAGCATCATCAAGGAACCCTGACATCTTGTTCTCGAACAAAGACGTTAGGAATAAGAAAAGTAATAGCTAGGAGCCAGGAACATCTGACCTAGGTAGAGGAAGTATAAAGTTTCTTATGCGTCAGAAAAACACCAAACTGTCTTCCTAAAGGAAAAAGTTTCAAAAGTTCTCAAAGGATTTTATGTTACCTACAACTATTAGAGAAAAAAAATCCTAAGTTAGAAGTCTGTTAGACATTAGAAAAAAATTTACGTCTAAAATGGGCCTCCTAAGGAATATTATAAAATAATAGTGGAAATAATAAATTAAGATTATATTATATCATCAAATTTTAGAGGGGAAAAAAAACCTACTTTTTCACCTCATATTTTCAACTTATCTCCATACGGGTTTACTCAAATTTCGAGTGGGAGCACTCGTTGGATGCATAGTTTAATTCCTCATCCAAGAAGTACCCATGTTGCATACCTTTGATGGACCCTGCTACTCAAAAAATGAGAAAATATGAGAAAACATTATTGCAATTACATTTTTCATGTATAAGGGTCCATCAAAGCTATGCAAGATGAGTACTCGGATGAACAATTAAATTACACATCCAACGAGTGCTCCCACTCAAAATTTGAGTAAAACCATAGGGAAATAAGTTGAAAATATGAGTTGAAAAAATAGTTTTTATTTTGTCCCTCTAAAATTTGATGATATAATAATCTTAGTCTATTATTTCCACTATTATTTTATAATATTCCTTAGGAGGCTCATTTTAGACGTAAATTCTCTTGTAATGTCTACTAGACTTCGAACTTAGGATTTTTTTCTCTAATAGTTGTAGGTAACATAAAATCCTTTGAGAACTTTTGAAACTTTTTCGTTTAGGAAGACGGTTTAGCGTTTTTCTGACGCATAAGAAACTTTATACTTCCTCTACCCAAGTCAGATGTACCTGACTCCTCGCTGTTACTTTTCTTATTCCTGAGTTCTTACTCAAAATTTTTCTAATGAATATTTAAATCAAAATTAAATAATAATAAGTAAGCAGAAGAACCCATGCCCAAAATTTACTTGAAAGAGTAACATTCAAGGACTTCACACCTTAACCGTGCCATTAAACCGTAAGTTTTATGGTCAAAAACAAATTTCAATAAAAAGGAATTAATAATTATATTATAAATATAGAAAATCTTGCATAGGAATTAAATAAACAATGTGAAAAGAAGAAATGTGAGCATGCCTATAGGGTTAAAACCCTCAAGAAAAATTACAATAGGATATATATAACACACGCTCTAAACAAAGGTTTTGTTTTGCATCCATTTAAATTTAATTTATACCAACGACCAAGGAGAGGATATAATGCCCATGATTTTATAACTAAATAAATAGTCATGTAGGGTTAGAGTTTTAATTTAGAAACCCTATTTACAACATTACCAAAACAATAGAGAATGAAAACAAAAATAAATCCTTTCGATTCTTAAATAAATTACCTATGTCGAGAAAGAACCATTTTTCAAGAGAACTGGAAATTTGATGAACAAATTACATCAGAAAGAAAAAGTTAGAGCCAATAATGGAAATAGCTAGGAAGATCATTGATACCGTATATTGAATTGATAAGAGTAATTCTATAAACATTCAAATCTATGAAAGGAAAATAGTAAATAATAGAATTCAAAGTTATGAATGCCTAACCAACATAACATTGCTTGCAACATTGAAGCTAACCAAATCTGAGAAGAATAAATTATGTCCCAAAATGTTGAAGCTAACCAAATCTGAGAAGAATAAATTATGTCCCAAAATGTTTGAAGCTGAAAAGAAGCTCAAAACCAGGCAGAAACCCTAAATCAATACTTGGAAAACATGTGGAATTAGAAGGGTAAGTTAGTATGAAAAACCCATAATTGAAGGTATAGAAAGAAATATCGAATATGACTAAATTTCTCTGAAAGTAAACAAATATACCTATATAAGTTCCCCAAAACAAATGGAGACATACAACATAAAAAATTCCACTTTGTAGATTGAAGAAAGGAGTGTAGTGAAGGCGAGAGTCCTCCATTGTCAAATGTATAGAAATGGTAGAAAGTTGAAGGCAAATATGGACGTAGAGCGAGCAAAGCTTTGTCCAAATACTAACAACTGAATGTGAAATACTAACAACTGAATGTGCAGACAAGGGGTACAATAGATAGTTATTACCATCAATAAAACCCTAAAGCATATCGACCATCGATTAAACAATTCATCGTCATAGTTGTTGAGATTAGAGTACACGTATTACAATATGAGTCCACGTGAAGGAAGATGGTATTCACCATTGTGGCATATTGGCAAAGCTCCACGTTTATAAGCAAGACCACACAAATTTGAAAATGCATGTCATCACAAAAATCAAAAAGCTTAATAGCAAATGAATCGAATCTTATGGTATATGAATATAAAAGGAAAAATCAACTTTATATATAGTAGGCCAAAGACTTATTTAAGAAATAGATATATCAACCAAACATCACTATTTCTGAAATATATGCATAAACCCTTAGATGGGTAAATTTCAATTCCAAAGTTTCATAACCTACACATATAGCAAATGTACCATAGGGTATCGGAAAACTCTTAGTAATAAATAATCTTTTAAAGTACAGTGATGTGTGGTTTGAAGATAAGTCACATGGGCAAAGCCTGGTGAGACCGAAGTTCAAATCTCATTGAGTACAATGACCTGCTGTGGTGGTGGCTAGAGGGGCGGATTCCCCTTTCCCGTTGAGTCTGCTCTTGCTAAAATCATAGGAACTTAGTATACCCGACTTGCAGGTGGTTGGTTATGCTCTTGGTGTTATAGTGGCAACTATGAGGTTTGATCCTAGGTCTCCCTTAGATTAGGCCTGGCAGTTACCGATTCACCATGTGGTTAAAAAAAAATAAATAACCTTTTAAAAATATAAAGTCAAAATATTTAGTGGTATGAATGTAAAACTAAAAGAAATAACTACAAGGTACGTTGAATTTGTGAAGTTTAGTCCTTCGAGGCTTAACATTTATTGTAATTACATAAATACATGTTTATGTTTGTAATAATTCTAATGAAGGATTTAAGAACATTAATGCCTTGGTCACAAGAATTACAACCATATTAAAGTGGTAAAATTAAGGAAGACAATAGCTTTTCTATGAATATATTCATATATGCAACTTACACATTCAACAAATGAATACATTGGTAACAAATGAAGAGTAAACTTAAGATAAATAAAATGAAGGCGATTTTGTATAATATCTAAGGTTAGTTTACTATGGTGTTTTATGGCAAAAAAAAAAAAAAAAACTATTAATAGTGAAGAGAAAAATAAAGATGAATTATTATAGTATAGATGTAAACAATTATTGTATTAGAATTTTAGTTAAATTTTTTTTTTAAGGGTGTTTTGTGATGTTCCTTACTTTAGGGGTGAATCTAGCTAAAAAGGTGTCAAAATAAGATAGTAAACTACACATAAATACTTAAATGGTTTAGAGAACCAATAATTAATGACTAATTGAGAATGAATCTAATAGATTTGTCATTAGTGGTGTTGTGTAGAATTATGGTGATAGAATTGCAACTGCTAAAGAAATTTCAATCTAAATCAAGAGACACAATTCTACTCTATTGCTCTGCGGAATTCAATTCAAAATTTAGAACAATCACACACATACAATAAGAAATAACACACATGCAAAATATTTTTCCAGGGGAAAGGAACTAGTAAAAACCCCTTAAGCTTGCTTGCATTAATTAAATGAATAGAGATGTACTACCATTACTAGCTCAGTTTGAACTCAACTTGCAAGTGAATAACCTATCTCTCCGCTCAATGAGAAGCTCTAATCAAGACCTTTTCAAAATTTTCCTTAGCTTGATCCCCTATTTCCTTGCGAAAATCCTAAGGAATTAGGCCCCTATTATTTAGGAATTTTCCTCCAATTGATTGCACAATTCCCAAGGTTGATCATCTTATTGCATGCAACACCTGTACACTCAATACTACTCTACAACCGATTTTACACTGCCTTGGAATCTCCACCACAGTTGGGAACTCAAATTCTCTGCATGCACTAGCTAGCTTAGGTTGATTGATCAATTAACTGGATGATCAGTGAGTTAGACTTTTGTCCCACTACACACTGACCTTCCACTAATTCTATCAACAATTAGAACTATAACTAAAAAAAACTTGAAATAACTAACCTTGATTTCTACAAATTAACAATCACACATGCTTAATTGAACTCCAGGCCCTCTAACTCGAATTTACTAAGTAAACAGAGTGACACAAGGCATGTCACACGAGTTAACTACATCCAAGTTTTATACTGATGTCGAAATTCAATTTTTCTCAATTTGATCAAGGCAAAATAAAATTGAGACTTTCTTGCTACATTTCTCAACACTCCCTCTTAGAGAGAAAGGGATTATCAATCACCCCTCTCTTGCACATGTGGAACTCAAACTTCCCTCTTGACAAGGTCTTTGCCAAAATTCCAACATCTTGTTCCACTGTCAAAATGTATTGTAGCAACATTATCTGCTTCCACACACAGTCCCATAAATGATGATAAAAAATATCTATATGCTTGGATCGATTGTGAAACACCAGATTCTTAGAGAGCTTAATGCAACTTTGATTATCACAATAGATCACCATTGGATCCATCATCTCACCAAATAGTCCAACAAGTACCTTTCTCATCCAGATCGCCTCACATGATGCTTGACTTGCAGCCATGTATTTTGCTTCTACCACGCTGAGCGCCACAAATATTTTCTTCCTGCTGTACCAGGAAACTGATGTGGACTCAACACTGAAAATTCCTCCTGATGTACTCTTTCGGTCGGATGGACTCCCTGCCCAATCTGCATTTGTGAATCCACACAACTTCACTCCCTTTGTCTGTTTGTACCATAATCCATACTGGGTAGTGCCTCTGAGGCAATGCAAAACATGCTTAGCTGCCTTCCAAAACAATTTGTAAGCCTAACCATAACTTGTCTTAGTTGGTTGACTGCATAGCACATATCTGGTCGTGTGTTCACAAGATACATCAATGAACCCACTAATTGTCGATAAATGGTAGCATCAACCTCTTCAACTGAAGTGGTAGTCTCCTTCCTCTAGTTTGTCGCTAGAGGTGTCTCCATGGGCTTACAATTCTCCACGTGAAACCTATACAGTATCTCATTTCCATGCTTGCCTTGAGACACAAATATTTCCCCATCACCTTGCCATACTTCCAACCCAAGGAATTAGTGCATGAGACCCATGTCCTTCATTTCAAATTCCCTTGCAAGGTCCTCCTTGCAAGAGATGATCAATCTCTCATCACCAATTAATATTAAATCATCAACATATAAAACAATGATAAGAAATTTACCTTCTACCAAAATATGATAGAGGTTTGCATCCACTTCACTTTTGGTGAATCCCAAACCAGTGAGCTAACTGTCGATCCTGGTGTACCAAGCACGGGGTGCTTATTTGAGACTGTACAAATCTCGCTTGAGTCTACAAACATGAGACTCCCGATCAAATGTATCAAAAGATTTTGGTTGCTCGATGGACACCCCCTCCTCAATAACCCCATTGAGGAATGTTGGTTTTACATCCATTTGGTGGATCTTCTACCCCATCTGCGCAACTAGTGTAAGAATTTATCTAATGGATGAATACCTTGCTACAGGAGCAAAGGTTTCCTCATAATGAATTCCATCAACTTGAGAGAATCCTTTGGCCACAAATCTGGCCTTATAATTCTATATGCTTTCTTCTACTGCATGCTTAACCTTGAAGATCCATAGCGAACCCAAAACTGATTTATCTGCCGGTCTTGGGACCACTTCCCAAACACTGTTCTTCATGATGGATTCATATTCTTCCACCATTGCATCAACCCAAACAAGTTTATCTATTGCTTCCTCAAAAGAGGATGTCTCATTCTCTACAAGCTCAGTCATTGGAGCCATGTAGCCAATGTACCTCTTAGGTGACCTCCTTTGCTTGCACAAATTTTAAGGATCTCTCACATTCTCCCTTGCATCCTACACCAATATATCAACTTCCATGGTTTTTTTTCTACCTTCTCTAAATTGTTCTGATTGGGTCAATGCCTCCACTCTTTGCTCCTCAAGTTTTGGTTGCTCCACAACTTCTTGAGGCTCCTCCTTTGGAGATAAAAACTCCCCTTATGGTGGGATTTGAATCTCCCTCTCAAGAGAGCACCACATCACTTTCTCCTTATCAAAATTTACATCCCTTCGCATAATTGTCAATGTGAGGGAAGGTAAGTGCACACAGTAATTATGCGGAGTTTTGGTGCAACCCACAAAAACTCCCAACTCTGCTATTGGATTAAGCTTCTTCCTTGAATCTTTGGAGACATGGCAATAAACAGAGGCTCCAAAAATTATGACGTGAGACACATCCGACTTTCTCCCCGAGAAATCCTACTTTGGTGTAATCATACCAAGAATCTGATGAGGACTTTGGTTCTGCAAGTAGATTGCTTTGTTATATGCCTCTACCCACAAAAGCAGTGGTAGGCCTTTGTCATGTAGCATAGTTCTCGTAGCTCCCACAATGCTCTAGTTATTTCTCTAAGCTACCCCATTCTACTACAGGTTGTGGGATGTTCGCATCTCTCTTCGAATTCCTTCTTTCGCACATAAATTCTTGAAGTCATTTGAAACATACTCACCTCCATTATCACTCCTAAGAGCCTTCACATTCTTGTCGATATCTTTCTCAACCTATGTCTTTAACTCTAAAAAAATTGAGAATGTCCAATCCTTCTTCCGCATGAATAATATCCAACACTTCCTTGAGAAATCATCAATAAAAATAACATAGTACTTATGTCTAGTTGTGGAGGTTGTTGAAAAAGGTCCACAGACATTAGAGTGGAATATATCCAAGATTTCATGTGCTTTGTTGTCTCGATCATCGAAGGTGGATTTCACATGCTTCCCCAAGGTACAACCCTTGCATACATACTGCTTCTCAAATTCTCCTTTAGGGAGGCTAGTGGTTATTTGCTGCATAGTGCTAAAATTCACCAACATCGTGACTTTTCTCTCTCTCTGCCTTATTGCTTAATCCGACACAATCTTCCAATTTCAACTTGTATAGGTTCTTCACATGAACCCTGATCTGCTCCACCTTTCCGGTGGCTATGTGTCCCAGGAATGCTTTCCCTTTGTTGAAGATCACATCATAACCAGTGTTTTAAAACTACTACAAAGATGAGATTCTTCTTTAGGCTTGGAACAAACATGACATCTTTGAGGAAAAGAGGGGATCTTGACTCCCTCTGAAAAGTTATTGTACTAATCCCAGTAGCATTGTACCTTCTGTCATCCCCCATCTCAGTATGCATCTAGAGATATTTCTCGTCTAGGTCACTAAAAATTTGTTTACACCTTGTCATGTGGAATGAGGCACCAGGATCCAAGTACCACACACTCCCCATCACAGTGTTGGTCATGCATGTAATAAGGGTGAAGTCTAGCTCAAACTGTGAAGCTAATTCCTCACATGTTGTTCCTCCTGAGTTCTTCTTGTTAGATTTTGTGTGTGGAAACTTTGTAGAATAATGCCCAAATTCATGACAATTGAAGCACTTTATTTTGGACAAGTCTTTCTTCTTGTCTCCTTGGCTGTATTCTGGTTTGGTTTGATGCTTCTTCCCTTTGACCTTATTTCGCGTTCCAACCAAAGAAAATTTTTCTTCATCTTCTGCTTTGGATGAAGTTCCATCCCAATTATTTCTCTTGAAGTCTTCTTGTACCAATTTAGACCACAACCTTTCCCACTTCAATAAATTTTCCCTTCCATTCACCAAGTCTTGGTAGCTATCCCAACTTTTGGGAAGGCATAGAAGAGCTAGGCTCACTAGCTTCTCTTCTGCAACAGTCACACCAACCTCTCCAAGCTCATCCTAAACTTGTGTAATTTGGTGAGATACTACAGAATGGTATCATTCTTCTCCATTTTAATTTTTTGAAGTTTGCCTTTGAGGGCCAGTTTTCTATGATCACTGTTATTCTCGAACAGCTCTGCCAATGCCTTCCACATTTGAAAATGAGCTTCTTTTCCATGGATATTTGAAACAATGTGGTCTCACACTCCCTCTGAGATTATTCTTCTCACCTTGGCTACATCTTTCTTCCATTGGGATAGGTTTTGTGCATCACATGTTTGTGGTTTTGCAATATCTATCTTGACATATTCTAGCAATCCATTTTCATACAACACCATCTTCATGCGATCCTTCCATGTAATGAAATTTGAGCTTCCTTCCAAGGCATACTCCAATATCAACCCATTGAAGGTCATCTTCTCAACACTGAAGAAATCGTGCTACACTGAAACTGCAAATTCGAACCTCCTAAGGAACAACTGCAAAATCCATGTTTGATCCAGGTGGATCTCCAGACGCCAGTGGCATGGAAAAATCTCAAAATTCAAAGTGGCGAAAAGGTGATTAACTTAAAACCAGATCGAAGTGCTCATCGCCCTGATTCCAATGGTGCAAACGACACTCCAATCCGAGTCCGGATGAAGGAGATATAGGCAGTCAAAGTTGGGTTGACTTTTGATGACTAGGCAAGATTAATGCAGGCATAATTTGAACTTTTCCGGTGAACGAAGTCCGGACAACTTTAGACAGATTCCGAGTAAAATCGTGGCCTCATTAAAAATACTCCTTCGGTCCAAAACTAAATTTCCAAAAATGCATAGTTTATTTTTTAATATAACAAAAAAATATATATAAAAAAAGGGTGGCGAGCCACCAACCCCGCCACCCCTTATCCGCACCATATCCCATAGATTTGTGTACCGAGGTGGGTGGCCATGACCCTGCCACCCCACACCATGAAACTCCCCCATTCCATGGGCCACCATAACTAAGCACCGGGAGTTAAGGCGGTGGGCCGACCCTTGGGGCACATACCCAACCACCACACAAAGAACCGTTGCCATCAAAGGTGGGCTGGCCCTTGGGGCGTGGACCTGGCCTTTCATCCACCAGCCATTAATGAAGAAAATAGTGCACAAGAGAGGGGATAGGTGAGGTGTGCGGGCGCCCAAGGCGAGCCCAACCCAACCTCCCTTCCCACTTAAAATTTTGTTATGTAAAAAAAAGGGAGGAGGCAGGGTTTGACCACCACAACCTCTTCCCCAATATTTGGATCTCAAACCAAGTTAGCCAACGGATTTATTATGAAATACGTCAACACATTTTCTATTTAACACGCAGTTTATCAGTGCACCCAAGGCAGAGGAGGCAGTGCATGTAGTTCGAGGCAGAATTTTGCAAGAGGGCCGGATTTTCAATTTGTTAGAATTTGACAAATTTTATATGGTTTCAGCACTTCTCGACGCCAGGAATGTAATGGTGTTATCCATTTCTCCATCAAAGTTTTGCATTTTTCGGCCATTTTTCAGTATGGAGGTATAAGACTCCTTTTTGTAACTGATGCTTGTACTCTTCTTTCTCATGCCACTTAATGAATGAAGGCCTCCCCATTGATCGAGCAGGGCCCGGAGAGGTAGTCCAAGTCAGACGAAATCTGCTATCAAGTCTTGTTGTCTTCTTTCATGCTTTATGTGTTTCTTCTCTTCTCTCATGTGCACATTAAGTTTTCTATGTTAAGCTACAATTTATGCATGTAATTCTTTAATACATCTATAAGAAAAAGATTTTGGGATCAAGTGGTATCAGAGCAGGGATTTTTTAGATGTGAATTGCATGTTTGTATGCTAACAAGAAACAGGGTCTGAAGAGGCGAAGGGAAACTAAAGTCTTTCGATCCCGAAGTGGGGCATGATGAAGAGTGCAATTTCCGCAAAATCTTCTATACAATGGCAGAGAATGTTGGTCAGTTGCTTTCAAGGCTGGAGAAAGCAAAAGAGAGAAATCTAGAAGAACAAGGTTCAGTGCATGGAAATGGTGGAGAAGGACCCCCTCCTTCTCCTTCCACGAGTGAAATTTCTTCTTCCTCTCATCACCATCATCATAGAAATTCAAGGGATGCATCTAAGAAAAATTTCTTTAAATTAGATGTCAAATTTGTCTTCCCATGTTTAACGGTGAAAGTAATGCAGAAAATCTTAATAATTGGATTAGTCAGATTGAAATCTACTACAGGATTCAGCAGATCGAAGAGGACGAGGCAAAGATTCAGCTGGCCTCTCTTCGGCTGAGTAGCACTACTCTCGTTTGGTGGGAGAGAAAATTGCGAAGTAGTAAGAGTGTGGGTAATCTTCTTTCCTTATGGCGTAATTTCGTTTCTGCATTAAAGGAACAATTCTATCCCTTGGGTTACAAACAATATGCCTTAATGGATTGGAAATACTTAAGGCAAGGCAGAGGTTAGGATGTTCAAAGCTTTACAAAGGAAGTTAGAAAACAAGCACTTAATTTGGACATTGCACTTGACTCACCTGAAGTAGTAACTAAGTATATTGGATCATTACATAGTTACCTTAGACATTCATTATTATTGTTTGAACCAACTACTATTGACTTGGCCAGTGTAAAGGCCATCCATCTTGAGAACAGGGGCAAAAATGAAAGAGATGATCATTTCAAGAAACCACCTTTCAAACCTCCAAATGAAAAACCCAAAGTGAAAGGAAAAGGAAAGGAGAAGAGGACGGAATCAACTAAGAAAGATGAAGGAGAAAGACCTTATTGCAATCACTGCAAAAAGGAAGGTCATGATGACGATCATTATTGGAAACAATACCCAGAAAAGAGACCAAAGAAGTATGGAGGAAAAGGCAAGTATAAGATAGTGGCAACTATGCAGCAAGACCTTGGATCTGATTCCGGAGATGAAGCATTGATCACAACAGTAGGAACAAAAGGTACTCTTACACCTCATGTTAATTCTGAATCACATGAAGGTACTAGTTCAATAGATGAGTCTCTTCCTAATGAACGAAAGAGAATTGAGTTATTTCATATTAGAGTTATCATAAATCATACAAAAGTGTAAACTGTATTTGATACCAGATCCCAAGCAAACTTAATTTAAGAGTCCTTGGTAAAGAAACTAGGATTAGAAACCAACCCACATCCAAAACCTTACCCACTTGGCTGGATACATGATAAAGCAAAACTGAATGTAACTAAGCAATGTAAGGTTAAATTTGTGATCGCTTCTAAGTTAACGGATGAGTAAAACTTGATGTGATACCATTGGATATCTGTGGCATGGTGTTAGGGAGTCCATATCTAGATGATAGAAAGGCAATCTTATTCCGTCATGAAAACAAATACCAAATCACAAAAGATGGGGTAGAATATATTATAAGGGCTCATCAAACTAAAATCAACGCTAGCCTTGTAAGTGCAGGACAAATGAAGAGGTTGGTGAATTCTAGTAAGGGTTGCATGCTTATGGATGTAAGGGGAAAAGATGTAGAATTATCTGATGCTTTTCAGGGTTGTGATCATGTGCATAAAAGGAATTATGTGAATTCATTTCTAACTATGATGAGATGTTTCAGGAACCAAGGGGATTACCTCTGAAGAGGGAAATCCAACATGAGATCCATTTGCAGCATGATGCTCATTTACCGAATATTGGCATGTACAAGATGTCGACCATTGAGATGAAGGAGATTAAAAAGTAGGTGCAAGAACTATTGAACGAAGGGGCCATCAGACCAATCACTTCTCCATGCGGCTCACTGATTGTCTTAGTGCTAAAGAAATATGGCACATGGAGGATGTGCGTGGATTATCGAGCACTAAACAAAATCATGGTGAAAAATCGTTCCCCTCTTCCCCGCATTGATGACTTATTAGATCAGTTAAAGAATGATATCTATTTCACCAAATTGGATTTGCGTAGTGGTTATCACCAAGTCTGAATTGCAGAGCAAGGTGTGCGGAAAACTGCCTTCAAGACCAAACAGGGGTTTTTCGAATGGATGGTGATGCCATTTGGACTTTGCAACGCTCCAACCACTTTCATGAGGGTCATGAATGATCTCTTTAGGACTTTCATTGATGATTTTTTTCTTGTCTATCTAGATGATATTCTTATCTTTAGTAAAAGTTGGAATGAACATGTATGTCATGTGAAGAAAGTGTTTTATGTATTGAAAAACAAAAAACTCTATGTAAAATTGTCAAAGTGTGAGTTTGGGAAAACCTCTTTGGTTTACCTAGGTCATATTGTTGTTCATGGTTAGTGAAAAATTGATCCTTCTAAAGTTGAAGCAATTGTAAATTGGCCTAAACCTACTAGTGTAACCAAGGTTCACATCTTTTTGAGTGTAGTACAATATTGGAGGAGATTTATTGCCAATTTCTCTATTATTGCAGCACCTTTACATGCATTGACAAGTCTTTCAATGGGGAGGAAAGCAGCAAAAGTCCTTCGAAACATTGAAAGAAAAGATCAGCACCGCACCGGTCTTGGCCTTACCAGATCTCCAACAGCAATTCGAGATCGAAAGAGATGCCAATGAATAAGCCATGGGAGCTGTACTAATGCAGCAAAAGAAGCTGATATGTTACGATTAAGAGAAATTCTCTCAGGCTGTGATAAACTATCCCACTTATGATAAGGAGCTATATGCCTTAGTCCAACGTGTGAAAAAGTGGAAACACTACCTGATCAGCAAGGAGACCATCGTCCATACGGATCATCAACCCTTGCAGTGTCTTCAATCACAGACCAAGTTGCAACAATCTCGTCATTTCAGGTGGATGGGTTTTCTTCAGCAGTTTCATTTGGTAATAATTTATAAGAAGGGCACTAGCAACAAAGTGGCCGATATGCTATCTCGCCCTCCTATTTCTGCTTCTGTTATTTTGCATAATGTTTCGTTATATTTTGAAAGTTATGTTGAACAGTATGCTAACGATGATGACTTTAAGGAGATTTATGCAAAACTAACCCATGGTTCATAGGTGGACAACTATCACTTGTAGGGGAAACTATTGTATCACCTTAGCAAATTATGCATACCCACGAGAGAAAGGGTACATGTAATCCGGGATGCCCACACCTCCCTTGTGTCTGGTCATTTTGGTATTGATAAAACTTTGTGTCATGTACAAAGATTTTGTTTTTGGCCTCAAATGAAGAAAATTGTGACTCGCTATGTGAAGGGGTGTGTGATGTGTTCTGTTTCAAAGCCCTCTAATAGAAAACTCAGGCTCTACACATCACTCCCCATTCCGAGTTGTCCATGGGAAAGTGTATCGATGGATTTTGTAGGAGGTTTGCCTTTGTCTAGGAAAAGTCATGACTATTTTTATGTCATCGTTGACCATTTTAGTAAGATGTGTATTTTAATGCCTTGTAAAAAGAAGATCACTATAGAGAAGACTGCTTATCTTTTCTTTCAGCATGTTTGGGTACATTTTGGGCTGCCCACATCGATTGTGTCAGATCGGGACTCTCGCTTTCTCGGAGAGTTTTGGACTAGCTTATGGAAGATGAGGGACACCAAGTTAAAAAGAAGCACGACATTCCATCCACAGACTGACGGACAGACAGAGGTTGTCAACCGCACTATAGTACACTCGTTGCGAGGCTATTGTGGGAAACATCCTAAGTTGTGGGATGAGCATCTTCCATATGTGCAACATTCCTACAATCGAGCAACGCACTCATCTACACATCGTTAACCATTTGATACATGTTTTGGCTACCTACCAAAAGGCCCTTTTGATATGGTCTTTGGAAGGGAAAATGACTCCAGTGGACGTGGTGACAGGGATAAAGCGCAACAGTTCATTCAGCGGATCCAGTTGATTCACCAAGCAGTATAGGAGCAGTTGGAGAAAAGTCAAGCCCGGTACAAGGCTCGACATGACAAACACCGAGTCGACCATCAATTTCAAGTGGGCAACAAAGTGTGGTTCCATATCAACAAGGACAGGATGAAGGGAGAAGGGAAGAAGTTGTGACCAATTTGATATTGTCCATTCACCATTTTGGAGAAGATTGGAAACAATGTCTTTTGTCTCAATTTGCCGATATATATGCAAATGTACTCTGTAGTGAATGTGGAGAACTTAAAGTTGTATGAGCCACCATTGATTATGGACACCGAAGAGGTGGGCACAGTTCCTACAGTTGATGACTTTGCACCAGAGTATCTCGATGAGTTACCTGAAGACATCATCCTTGACAGAAGAACAAGGACTTCATGACGGGAGATGTGGAATACCTTCGAGTTGGTTTCAAGGGGATGCACCCTAGCAAGGGAAAATGGCTGGAAAAAGAAAGAGTGAGGGAACAATTCCCTCACTTTTCAATTGACTACTAAAGCTTTTGGCAGTCCAAAAGCTCCTCAATGGGGAGGATTGATCCAGGAGTATCTCCAGACACCAGTGGCATGGAAAAAGCTCAAAATTCAAAGTGGTAGAAAGGCGATGAACTTGACATCAGATCGAAGTGCTTGTTGCCCTGATTCGAACTGTGGGAACGACACTAGAATCCAAGTTTGAATGAAGGAGATAGAGGCAGTCAAATTTGGGTTGACTTTTGATGATTGTGCAGGGTTAACGAAGGCATAATTTGAACTTTTCCAGTGAATGAAATCCGGCCAACTCTGGCTAGATTCTAGGAAAAATATTGGCCTCATTAAAAAGACTCCTTCAGTCCGAAACAAAATTTCCAAAAATGCATAGTTTGTTTTTTTATATAACAAAAAATAATATAAAAAAAGGGTGGTGGGCCACCAACCCTGCCACTCCTTATCCACACCACATCCCACAGACTTGTGTTAACAAACTGGGTGGGCGGCCATGACCCCGCCACCCCACACCGCGGAACTCGCCCCATTCCACGAGCCACCATAACTAAGCACCAGGAGTTAAGGCGGTGGATCGGCCCTTAGGGCATGGACACAACCACCACACGAAGACCCGTTGCCATCAAAGGTGGGCTGACCCTTGGGGCGCGGACCCAACCTTCCATCCAGCGACCATTAATGAAGAAAACAACGCACAAGAGAGGGGACACGTGAAGTGGGTGGGCTGCCCAAGGCAGGCCCAACCCAACCTCCCTTACCACTTAAAATTTTGTTATGTAAAAAAAAGGGAGGAGGCAGGGTTTGACCACCCGACCTCCTCCCCAATATTTGGATCTCAAACCAATTCAGCCAACGGATTTCTTGTGAAATCCTTCAAAACATTTTCTATTTAATAAGCAGTTTATCAATGCACCCAAGGCAGAGGAGGTAGTGCCACAATTCAAGGCAAAATTTTGCAGGAGGGCTGAATTTTCACTTTGTTAGAATTTAACAAATTTTATATGGTTCACTACTTCTCGATGCCACGAACGTAATGGTGTTGTCTGTTTCTCCATTAGAGTTCTGCATTTTTCGGCCATTTTTCAGTATGGAGGTATAAGACTTCTTTTTGTAACTAATGCTTGTACTCTTCTTTCTCATGCCACTTAATGAATGAAAGCCTCCCCATTGATCGAGCAGGGCTCCGAGACGTAGTCCAAGTTAGACGAACTCCGTTATCAAGTCTTGTTGTCTTCTTTCATGCTTTATGTGTTTCTTCTCTTCTCTCACATGCACATTAAGTTTTCTATGTTAAGCTACAATTTATGCATGTAATTCTTTAATACATCTATAAGCAAAATATTTTGGGATCAATGTTCTAATGTGAATCCAACTCTAATAGTATGTAGAATTATGGTGATAGAATTGCAACTTCTCAAGAAATTTCAATCCAAATCAAGAGACACAATTCTACTTTATTTCTTTGGAGAATTCAATTCACAATTAGAACAACAATCATACACATGTAATAAGAAATAACACACATGTACAATATTTTTCAAGGGGAAAGCAACTGCTAAAAACCCCTTAAGCCTTCTTGCATTAATCTGTTGAAAATAGCAAGAAGAAATGATAAAAATAGAATCCAGATATTCCAATTTTAATTTGTCCTTGAATTAAAATTGTGAATTGAATTCGAATTTAGTCTCACTAGTTGCTTGGAATTAATTAATTAATTCATTATGGATTAATTAGTTGGAGAAAATCAAGTTAGAAGTTTTTCTGAGGTCATGCAACAGTTATCCCTTAAATTAAGGAGATTATCCCTTAATTAAGGAGATAAGATTGAGTTCTATTTGAGTTGTAATTAGTTAGCTCAATTCACTGAGTTAAGTCCAGTTAAATTGGTTCCAAACTGTTTGAGGAAATAATTGTGAGTTATCAGTCAATTGATGCATGCATGCACTCAACCAGTGTACTCCAGATAACTGAAGATTACCTCATCAGAAATTCATGCATGTCTATTCTGAGAAAGACCCAGTTGAGCTAAATGTCAAGGACAATGTACTATCAGTTGCATGTCTTTTCCTATAAAGGAAACCAATGCATGCAGTCAAGGTAAGGTTCCTTGAGGATTGCACAATTCTGACAGCGTGTTAAAGCAGTGTGTGAGAGCAGTGTTACACTGGGTGAAGGAGATCCTCCCAGAGGTAACTGCACAAGGAAATAGGAGCTTGGAGGGTAGAGGAGAAGGCTCATGAGAAGCTTTGATTGCCTGTGAGCATCCAGGAGGATTAGATTGAGAGCTGGCTAGTTGTGAGAGCTAAGGCTTTGTATAATTCTAATGTATTTCCACCTTGTATGATAATATAGATAGTGGGTTTTTAGCTAAGGCTTTTCCCTGAGTATTTTTTGTATTTCATGTGCATTGATTCTTCTTCTTCTAGTTATATGTGTTCAGCTCTGATTCAGCTCGATCTTTAAGATTCCACAAGTTTGATAGTAGAAGTAGATTATATTATTTTTCTTTGGTATATTGCATTATCGAGTTAATCTACAGCCATATTTTCTACATAGATCTCAGAGGTAGATTTGTAGAGAATTTGCAGGAAATTCTACATGGTATCGGAGCCAAGTTTATCGGAGCTGTGAATAGTATACGGAGAAGAGAATTCGAAGTTTGAAGTTAGGGGTTGCAGGTGCAAATAGAATTCTTATCATACTTCAAGGTTGGCCAATGGCGTTCTATGGCTTAAGACTCGAGTATGCCTTAGAAGGCAGCTCGAATTACATAGCATGGAAATATCGCATGGAGGCTGTATTAGAAGACAACGACTTGAAGGATTTCATTGATCAAGAAAATCCCAAAGCCAGGTTCAACTAATGCACAAGAGTTGGCTAAGTGGAAGAAGTGTGTGGCGAGGGCGAGATGGATCATCCTTGAGGGAGTTCGAGACCGTATTGTCTCGAGTCTCCATGGGAAGGATACTCCATATTCAATGTGGAAGACATTGAAGGACCTCTACTAGAACAGTAGCAACCAGAGGAAATTGGTGCTCAAGGATAAGCTTCGAAGAATCAAGATGGAGAACAGTGATACTATTTCCACATATCTGAACAAGCTCACCACCTGTAGAGATGAGCTTGGAAGTATGGGAATAACCACTGCCGATGATGATATGGTGAGCCTCGCTCTATTTGGCCTTCCAAAGAGCTAGAATAGCTACTAGGACTTTGTGAATGGAAGGGATAAACTGCCAGATTAGGAACAACTGTGGTTGGATCTCATGCAAGAGGAGATCAGGAAGAGCACACAAAATGGCTCTTCATCCAAGGATGATCATGAACAAAATTTGGCCTTAGCGAGTAAGGCAAGGAAAGGGAAGGGGAAGGATTCCGGTTCCAAATAGAATTCTTCTCATGAAAGGAAGAAGGTTGACAAGTCTAAAGTGAGATGCTTTAATCGTCACGAGATGGGTCATTATGTGACTTATTGCCCATCGAAGAAGTCCAAGAAGGGACCCTCAGAAGGATCGGAAGGTGAGGCATTAACCTCTCAGTTCAAAATGGACTTTACTCTCATCACATGCATGGTGTCATCGATGATGGGTTGTGGTTGGTATCTTGAGAGTGGAGCTTCATTCCACATGACCGGGGATAAAAGTTTATTCAGTACCTTGGAGGAGAAAGACCTTAAGATGTGCATAAAGATGGGTGACAACGAAAGGTATAGTGTTTCAGGAGTGGGCACGGTTGCTTTTTAGAGGGAGCATGGAGCTCCTATCACCTTGAAAAATGTGCAGTATGTGCCTGGATTGAACAAGAACTTGGTATCAATTGTGATGTTGGAGGACAACGGTTATGATGTTGTCTTCTGTAAAGGAAAGGCATTCCTTAGACACATCACCATGAGACAGGTGAAGCAGATCGGTTCACGAGTCAAGAACCTGTATGCTCTTGAGGTTCAAGATGCATGCAAAGCCTTGAGGAGCAAGGAAAATGTTAGAGACTTGGTGGTTGAGAGGGAGAGTAAATTACCTCTTAACATGCAGCCCCAGAAGAAGTCTTAGATAATTGTGGCTCCTCCAAAATTGGAGAAGTGGGCAGAGGGATCACATGCAGCCATACCTCCAGGTGTGAGGTGGGGCAATGTGAAGTGATAGTCTCATGAAGGCTGAAATTGGGCAGGGTCCATTGAGAGGTTTTATCTCATGGATCGTACCTTGTTACGAGAGCCCAAAGAACATAGTAGTGGGAGGAATAAGTGGGATTGATGCAACCAGAGATCAAAGTGACAGAGGCTAGAGCAGTGAGATACTGAAGAGCGCAGAGAAGGATTGACAATAGTGCAGAAAGGTAGAGTCAGCCGAAGCGCAAAGTTTTCAGTTGACAGAGGCAATATAAGTCAGAGACTTTGATGACAGATGCATCATACTGATTCAGGTTGGATATTTTTTTTATTTTTATTTTTATTTTTATTTTATTTTTTATTTTTTTTTGTTTCTGGAGTTGCTAGAGCTACAACACTAGAGAGAAGTGTTGCATGCAGAACATTCGAAAGGTTCAAGATCAGGATCAAGTTGAATTCCTTTCTTGTTGAGAGGGAGTGTTGAAAATAGCAACAAGAAATGATAAAAATAGAATCCAGGTATTCCAATTTTAATTTGTCCTTGAATTAAAATTGTGAATTAAATTCGAATTTAGTCTCACCAGCTGCTTAGAACTAATTAATTAATTCATTATGGATTAATTAGCTAGATATATTCAAGTTAGAAGTCTTTCTGAAGTCATGCAATAGTTATCCCTTAAATTAAGGAGATTATCCCTTAATTAAGGAGATAAAATTGAGTTAAATTTGAGTTGTAACTAGTTAGCTCATTTTACTGAGTTAAGTCCAGTGAAATTAGTTCCAACCTATTTGAGGAACTAATTGTGAGTTATTAGTCAGTTGATGCATGTATGCACCAACCAGTGTACTCCAGATAATTGAAGATTCCCTCATCAGAAACTCATGCATGTCTATTTTGAGAAACACCCAATTGAGCTAAATGTCAAGGACAATGTACTATCAGTTGCATGTGTTTTCCTATAAAGGAAACCAATGCATGCAGTCAAGGTAAGGTTCCTTGAGGATTGCACAATTTTGACAGTGTTAGAGTAGTGTGTGAGAGCAATGTTACATTGGGTGAAGGAGATCATCCCAGAGGTAACTGCGTAAGGAAATAGGAGCTTGGAGGGCAGAGGAGAAGGCTTGTGAGAAGCTTTGATTGCCTATGAGCATCCAGGAGGATTGGACTGAGAGCTGGCTAGCTGTGAGAGTTAAGACTTAGTATAATTTTGATGTATTTCCACCTTGTATGATAATACAGATAGTGGGGATTTTAGCTGAGGCTTTCCCCTGAGTATTTTCTGTGTTTCATGTGCATTGATTCTTCTTCTGCTGGTTATATGTGTTCAACTCTGGTTCAACTCGATCTTTAAGCTACCGCAAGTTTGATAGTAGAAGTAGATTATAGTATTTTGCTTTGGTATATTGCATTATCGAGTTAATCTACAGTCATATTTTCTACATAGATCTTAGAGGTATATTTGTAGAGAATTTGCAAGAAATTATACATGGTATCGGATACAAGTTTATTGGAGCGAGGTTTATCGGAGCTGTGAATAGTATACAGAGAAGGAATTTGAAGTTTGAAGTTCAGGGTTGTATGTACAAATCAAATTCTTATCATACTTCAAGGTTGTCCAATGGTGTTTTGTGGCTTAAGACTCGAGTATGCCTTGGAAGGCAACTCGAATTACATAGCATGGAAAGATCGCATGGAGGTTGTATTAGAAAACAACGGCTTGAAGGATTTCATTGATCAAGAAATCCCAAAGTCAGGTTCAACTAATACATAAGAGTTGGCTGAGTGGAAAAAGTGTGTGGCGAGGGTAAGATGTATCATCCTTGGGGGAGTTCGAGACCATATTGTCTCGAGTCTCCATGGGAAGGATACTCCATATTCAATGTGGAATAAATTGAAGGACGTCTACCAAAACAGTAGTGACCAGAGGAAATTGGTACTCAAGGATAAGCCTTGAAGAATCAAGATGGAGAACGATGATACTATTTCCACATATCTAAACAAGCTCACCACCTGTAGAGATGAGCTTCGAAGTGTGGGAATAACTACTGCAGATGATGATATGGTGAGCCTCACTATCCTTGGCCTTCTAAACAGCTAGAATAACTACCAGGACTCTGTGAATGGAAGGGATAAACTTACGGATTGGGAATGACTGTGGTCAGATCTCATGCAAGAGGAGATCAGAAGGAGCACAGGAGATGGTTCTTCATCCAAGGATGTTGATGAAGAAAATCTGGCCTTTGCGAGTAAGGAAAGGAAAGGGAAGGGGAAGGATTCCCATTCCAAATCGAATTCTTCTCATGAAGGGAAGAAGGTTGACAAGTCTAAAGTGAGATGCTTTAGTTGTCACGAGATGGGTCATTATGCGACTAATTGCCCATCGAAGAAGTCCAAGAAGTGATCCTCAGAAGGATCAGAAGATGAGGCATTAGCCTCTCAGTTCGAAATGGACATTACTCTCATCACATGCATGATGTCATCGATGATGGGTTGTGGTTGGTATCTTGACAATGGAGCCCCATTCCACATGACCAACGATAAAATTTTATTCAGTACCTTGGAGGAGAAAGACCTCAAGATGCGCATAAATATGGGTGACGATGAAAGGAATAGTGTTTCAGGAGTGGGCATGGTTACTTTTCAAAGGGAGCATGGAGCTACTATCACCTTAACAGATGTGAAGTATGTGCCTGGATTGAAGAAGAACTTGGTATCGGTCGCGATGTTGGAGGACAAAGGCTACGATGTTGTCTTCAGTAAAGGAAAGGCATTCCTTAGACACATCACCACGAGACAGGGGAAATAGATTGGTTCACGAGTCAAGAACATGTATGCTCTTAAGGTTCAAGATGCGTGTAAAGCCTTGAGGGGCAAAGAAAATGTTAGAGACTTGGAGGTTGAGAGGGAGAGTAAATTACCTCTCAACATGCAACCCTAGAAGAAGTCTCAGACAATTCTAGAGGAGCCACAATTGGAGAAGTGGGCAGAGGGATCACATGCAGCCATACCTCCAGGTGTGAGGTGGGGCGATGTGAAGTGATAGTATCATGAAGGCTGAAATTGGGTAGGGTCCATTGAGAGGTTTTATCTCATGGATCGTACCTTGCTACGGGAGCCCAAAGAACATAGTAGCGGGAGGAATCAGTGGGATTGATGCAGTCAAAGATCAAAGTGACAAAGGTTAGAAAAGTCATATCTGAAGAGCATAGAGAAGGATTGACAACAGTGCAGAAAGGAAGAGTTAGCCGAAGCGCAAATTTTTCAGTTGACAGAGGCAATAACAATTAGCGACTTTGATGACAGATGCATCATACTGATTCAGGTTGGATGTTTTTCTGTTTTTGGAGTTGTTGGAGCTACAACACTAGAGAGAAGTGTTGCATGCAGAATATTCGAAAGGTTCAGGATCAGGATCGAGTTGAATCCCTTTCTTGTTGAGAGGGAGTGTTGAAAATAGCAACAAGAAATGATAAAAAAAAAGAATCCAGATATTCCAATTTTAATTTGTCCCTGAAATAAAATTGTGAATTAAATTCGAATTTAGTCTCACTAGTTGCTTGGAATTAATTAATTAATTCATTATGGATTAATTAGTTGGAGAAATTCAAGTTAGAAGTATTTTTGAAATCATGCAACAATTATCCCTTAAATTAAGGAGGTTATCCCTTAATTAAGGAGATAAGATTGAGTTATATTTGAGTTGTAATTAGTTAGTTCAATTTACTGAGTTAAGTACAGTTAAATTAGTTTCAAATTGTTTGAGGAACTAATTGTGAGTTATCAGTCAGTTGATGCATGCATGCATTCAACCAGTGTACTCCAGATAACTGAAGATTACTTCATCAGAAACTCATGCATGTCTATTCTGAGAAAGACCCAGTTGAGTTAAATGTCAAGGATAATGTACTATCAGTTGCATGTGTTTTCCTATAAAGGAAACTAATGCATGTAGTTAAGGTAAGGTTCCTTAAGGATTGTGTAGTTCTGCTAGTGTGTTAGAGCAATGTTACACTGGGTGAAAGAGATCATCCTAGAGGTAACTGCGGAAGGAAATAAGAGCTTGGAGGGCAGAGTAGAAGGCTTGTGAGAAGCTTTGATTGCTTGTGAGCATCCAAGAGGATTGGACTAAGAGTTGGCTAGCTGTGAGAGCTAAGGCTTTGTATAATTTTGATGTATTTCCATCTTGTATGATAATACAAATAGTGGGGTTTTTAGCTGAGGCTTTTTCCTGAGTATTTTCTGTGTTTCATGTGCATTGATTCATCTTCTTCTGGTTATATGTGTCCAGCTCTGATTCAACTCTATCTTTAAGCTTCTGCAACTTTGATAGTAGAAGTAGATGATAGTATTTTGCTTTGGTGTATTGCATTATCGAGTTAATCTACAGTAAGATTTTCTACATAGATCTCAGATGTAGATTTTTAGAGAATTTGCAGGAAATTCTACATAATCATATGAATAGAGATGTATTACAATTACTAGCTCAGTATGAGCTCAACCTGCAGGTGAATAACCTATCTCTCTGTTCAATGAGAAGCTCTGACCCAGACTTAGTCAAATTATGCCTCAACTTGAGCCCCTATTTCCTTGTCAAAATCCTGAGGAATTAGGCCCCTATTATTTAGGATTTTTCCTCCAATTGATTGCACAATTCCCAAGGTTAATCATCTAGTTACATGCAACACTTGTACACTCAAGACCACAAGGGCTTCACTAGGGGAGCAATACCATACCACATGCATTCATATTGGGAAATATATATAGAGGGGAAAATGACATAATATATTGAGCATATATTAGGGATAAATGATTTTATATTGGTAGGTATAAAAAATTGAGCTCAAAATTAATGAAAGAATATAAAGTGGTATAAAAAATGTTAATGACAAAATTGATACCCATAATATCTAGTGAAAGTAGGGTTTTTTTAATTGGGAAGTTGTATTGGGTTCGTATTGGTAAGGAGTTAAATAATTTGATTTTTAAAGGTATTTTCCAATACATAGTCAAATAAGGGTATTGTTTAGTATGCCACGAATGCACACGATATGTCAGAGGTTCCTTGGGTGAAGTCCCCATGCTCAAGACTAGTCTACAAATGCTGTTACACTGCCTTGGAATCTCCACCACAGTCGGGAAACTCGAATTCTCTGCATGCCCTAGCTATTTTAGGTTGATTGATTAGTTAACTGCATGATCATTGAGTTAGACTGTTGTCCCACTACACAACTAACCTTCCACTAGTTCTAGCAACAGTTAGAACTAATTTAATTGAAAACAACTTGAAATAAATGACCTTGATTGCTAAAAATTCGCAATCACACATGCTTAACTGAACTCTAATCCCTCTAACTCAAATTTACCGAGTAAACTGAGTGACACAAGCTATGTCACGTAAGTTAACTACATCTAGTTTTTCCATTGATGTCGAAATTCGAATTTTCCCAATTTGACCAAGGCAAAATCAAATTGAGACTTTCTTGTTGCATTTCTCAATGCGTTGCTACTTCTGTTATGAGGAATTTCCTCTTACAGCTAAGAGAATAAATCCACAAATATGGCCAAGATATATACAAAATAATGATATACTATTCAATGGCTTCACCTATGCTTATACCCTAAAAATCTTTGGTAGATAAGTAAAAGTAAGAGGTTGATGGTTGCATAACTTGTCTTTGAAGCCCAACAATGACATTGATTGATGTTGTTGTAGAAAATATCACTCCAACTCCCAAAGATATTGCCTTAATTACTCACACATTTATCCCACATACAAGAAAACAAGAGAAACACAATCTACTCTCCTAACAAAGATTCAATAGAGGTATATGATATATCTATTATGAATTATTCAAGCTAATCTAGATCTAGTCAAATTCATGTATTGAATAACAAGACTTCGGGGAAACCATGAAATATATATTAGAAAAGAAAGGATCATATACAAATATGCCTTGAATGTAGAGATACCTCCTAGTTCCCTGGTCCAAGGTCATACTTGGATGAAAATCATAGGTAAGGCTACCTATTGAATGCAAGATTCTCTTTGAAACTGTTTTGTAGCATTTAATTACCAATCTCTTTTCTCCTCCCTCTCCTTAGGAATGGTATCCTTGTATTATTTCACATGGAGATGAGAGGATGAATGTAGACAGATGGGTCCTTGTGATTTTAGAGTCTAGTACAAACTCCCAAGACATTTGAGGATTTCGTCATCTTTCTCAAACATATCTCCTTGGAAATGAGCACATCTAAAATATTGCAAGGCCATTGCTCCTTGTTAGTCTATTTGGAGTAATAATTGCTCTTTCCAAGAGGGAAATGAGTGATGCATTTCTCTTTGCCAATGTGCAAGAGTGATGGATCCCTAAAATTGGTCTTCTAAGGGGTAGGACTCAATATTTCATCCTATGGAGTTGGGAAAATCTCTCCTGATGAATGGGGTAACAAATAAGGTTGTAACACCATGCTTACACTTCCTATCTCCCCCCTTTCACTCTTATATCATTTCATAAAAATATATTAATCACAAGTTTGCCTTATCATATGTCACCTAGTAAGGTGTTCGCAAGCAAATTCAAGAACAATGTAAGCCAAAGTCTAATAAAAGTAAAAAAAAAGCTAGAGGTGAAGACCATGAAATATAAGAATTAAAAGAAAAAAGGAAGCTTGAGCTATGCCACCTAACTAAAAAGGTCCAACCTTTAAGTCTTATGCTTAAAAATGAATATCTAGGGAAACGACTAACAAATCAAAGACAAAATACCAAAAAAAGGGGTAATCAATAAAGTGTTGAGGTGGTAACTCATTGTAAAACCCTCTGTAAAAGGCTTGCATGTATGAAATTAAGATTTTCTAGATCTTTAGAGTTAGATCAACTAAAATATATTTTATATCATCATACATGACTTTGCGGGCCCATACATGAAGTTCCCCTCACATTTCCATAGGTTATTCATCATTTCTACCTATCTCTAACCAAGTGACCTAGGAAATACTTCTTGCCTTAGGGATTGTTGCATGTAAGTCCCATGGTAAACTTAGGAAATTTATAAAATTAACTTTTCTTATTATGTCGTTAGAAGTGGTTACCTAATGACATGTGTTTTGAGATGTGATTGACTAATATAGATGAGAACCCCACGTTGGGATCCATGCACTATCCCTTGAGATCTATGTACTTGCATTCAGATTTGTGATATTTCATTGGGGTCTAGGTACTAGTAGATAAACATATACACATAAATTGAGATATATACCATATTTCTTGGGATATATGTCCATTCTTAAGGATCTATGACAATGCATTGACATCATCATAGAGATATCCACATAATCACCTGTACACTTGGTGGCATATAGAACATACATGAGCCAATTATGGTGGTTACTGCTTGATATTCTAGCACACATATGGAGTGCACACTTTTTGATCCCTTTCCACATGGGTGAGTGATTTCTACCTACTTGAAAAGGGTATTTATTTGGCATATGCGGGAACGCTACCCTCGGGTGCACTATCTCTCTCTTAGCTCACATGGGCAATGTTTCTAGAACCTTCATCCCTTATTCATCCACACATGTGATGTTGGTAAAAACTTTTAGAAGGACACTCTTGGTCTTACTAGTGGTTCAACCCCACACATGGCGTCGACCCCTTGTTTTAGTAGGGCACTCATGTTGAAGTGGTATTCAACCAATTGTATGACAACATTCATGGTTTTTAGCTCATGGTTTTCACTTAAACATTTGGTATTGTTTCAAGCTCATGATATTGCATATATAGTTTTAGGACTACCTTATCTATTATATAAGGGGAGTGCCTCCCTCACTTTCTTTCACTGAAAATTGATTGGAAAGACTTTTTTTATGTGATCTATATACTTTCTTGAATAAAATTTCTAGAGCCATTCATTCAGGAAATATTTGATATTGTAGGCTTTATTGAGGAAGGAGTTATTACAAGTCAAGGCAATGGAAATTGAGGTATACCTTATTGTTTTATTTCATTTCTTTGTAAAGCTTTAAGTTAAAATATATTGTATTCGTGATGAATATCATAGAGTTTTACTTCTTTACCCTAGATTTCGTTTAATATTTAATTTGTTACGCTTAAGTCAAGTTCTTTTAAGAGTAACCTTAATAACGACATAGTTCGAATATCGTAGTTTGATGCTCACTTAGCAATCTTCCATGATGTTTGGGACTTCGAACAATACAAATATAAGGATAAATATTCAAGAGTAATTTTAGACCCTAGCTTTATTATTAGCATTAGGTTTTATTTTCTTTTTCTAGTCATCTTATTTATTTTTTAGATTTGGTTTACAAGAATTTAGGGTTTTGTTGATTTATATTTTTAGAACTAGGTTGTACCTATAAGTTTCTTAAGCTAACAAATCTCATTATTTGAATGTTAATTTGGATTTATTCTATAGATCACCCTCTAAATTTACCATACTGAGTATGATATAAGATATTCACAAATACAAGACATTCATGCTAAAATATGATTTGATTTAAGTATTTAAAAATATGAAGACAAATTTGATTGATAAACTGTTGGTAAGATAGATTTTGAATGACTTAACACTTTTTTGTGTTATCTCACCACAATTATGAATAACTAAATTTTATGTTTCTGAACACCATATTCATGGCATACTAGTTGATGGCCATTTCACAAAATTTAAAATCTAATATAATTTTAGAACATAATCAATGGTTTTATCCTTAGAGAGACTTAATTATTTATTGAAATGTTTCATTTTTTATTTGCTAGTAATTTGTTGGTATTAATACACAATTCCTAAATTATTAGGAATAAATCTACGATATATAAGATGGATTATAAGATATTTACATTTAAAATTAAATGAACTGTTTTAAACTGATAAATTTCTATATTATTATTCTCTAATTAAATTTTATTAAACTGAATTTAATATCATTTAATTATTTCAATGCAATCATTTTTTACCATTAAACACAATTAATGAGACTAACAACCTTTCAAACATCCATTACTTTATGACACAAACATAAGGGATAAACTAATCTGATTGGGATTTTCATTATTTGTTGTACATGGTATATGTTTTTCTAATAGCAAAACCAATGTACGCTTGAAAAATTCCACAACCCATGGCTATTAATTACTCATTGCATCACTTAAGTTTTTAGTACATTAACAAATTGCAATGAATCCATTTGTGATAAATATATAAGCTTAATTTTAGGAAATAATTTAAAAATCAACCCCAATGTAAGTTTGAAGAATTTCAATCCACTTGTGATATAGGAAATAATTTAGGGATCAACCTCAATGTAATCTTGATGAATTTCACAACTCATGGCAATTGATTATTCATTGCATCACTTAGATTTTTAGCACATAAACAAATTACAATAATTCACTTGTGATAGATATAATTTAAGGATCAACCCCTTTCATTTTTGTCGTTGGTAAACATATTTACATACACAACTTGATTTCATAACCATATTAAGTTGTCAAACATAAAATGATATCTTATTCAAACTCGATTTAATACAATTGCACGGTTTCAACATTTTAAATTTGACATTTGCATAATATTATAATTAAATTGATTGACAATCATATCTTCAAATGCTGTTTGAGTGAGATTTAGGTTTACTGTTTTTCTATTTGATTTAGCACAAGTACAAGAAATGATTTCAACATGTTAAAGTTTGCATCTACATGATATTATAATTAAACTAATTTACAATTCATATTTTCTAATGTTGTTTGAGTGAAATTTGGATTATTGAAAAATCTTTGAGATACCCAATGTTTGAGCGAGACTTGGATCCATTGTTTTTTGATATAGCATATTTGAGATGTCATTTACCTTTTGGTATTATCAGATTTTGAAGTAAATCACATGAAATTTATTAGTAATATTTTATTTTCTAGTATTTAAAATGATTTGTATTATAATATATATTTTATATGATTATACGGCTAATAATCAAATATATTGGAAATATACACCTTAAGAATTTGTTATGCTTACATATTTGATGAGAACTATGACTTCAAAATGAGAATTGTAACTTTGAAATTTAATATTTTGCAGTAAAAAATACTAAAATCAATCACTGTTTTAGAAATTGGCATGACCAATGACATTTCTCTTTTGGAATTGAAATCAATTTTTTGCAACCATGATCTTAACAATGTCATAATATTGTCAATTGAAACTCTAAAATCAACCCCCAAATCAAAAAGTGACACGAAGGACACCACATTTCATTATTTTGCAGTTAAAATTAAGGACTTTTGTGCTTAAAATCAATATTATTACAAACAAATCCCTAAAATGACTCCTAAATTGAAAAATGTCATAAAATTGCAATTTAGTTAAATTCACTATCAATATCCTTAAAACCAAAATATTAAAATCAACAACAAAATCTAAAATAAATATTTCGAATAAAATATTTTTTCCTTTATTAAACTTAGAAATATAACATTTAAAAATTTAAACAAACTAATAATATTATTGTAAAATAAATTATTAAAAACGTTAAAAATAATAAAATTCTTTGGAAAAAAATCCTTGTATTAAAATGAGTTTCCAAAATACATTAATTAAAAAGATTAACTAAATATTTAAATTAAGAAAAAAACAAAAATATTATTAATCGTAAAAAAACCAAATATTATAAATAATAATAAAAAAAAATGGCTTAAAAAACTAAAATACCATTAAAAACAAATTAAACTATTAAAGAAACAAACCTAAACAATTTAAAATTATATGCGTATGAGAAAACGTTAAAAAGGGAACGAATTGAGAGGAATTGGGGAGTGATCCCCGTCCCTGCCAAACTTGAATGAAATTTGATAAATTTATTGATATTAGAA
>APFE030385303.1:43329-93555 GCA_000404065.3 Pinus taeda
TCATGATTTTTAAAATTTTATCTTAAAAACTGAATGTTATTAATAGTATCATTTTTAATCACACCAATAATCTTAATATTTTGGTTTTAAGGTTTGAGTTACAACACGACTAATTGTCAATTATGAAGATTTTAAAAGTTGTAGTTTTAGCCTCAAAAATAAAAAAATGGTGCTTCTCTTAGTGTAGCTTTTTGACTCACAATAATATGAACTCATTCATTACCATCAAATCATCTACAACACCTCCATCATTTTATCTTGTTGAACTTCTAATTCCTATATTTCCAACTTCATTAAAACAAACACTATCAAGTATCTTCATGACCCACCATGAAAATTCCTATGATGGTCCATGCTACTATATTGATTGACATTGTGTTGCATTCCTATTAAATTTCAACATTTCAATCCTTTCAATCACATCATCCAATTTAACTCCTTGTTTTCATGAAGTGGTTGGATCTTCTACACAAGGGGGCTATGGCACTTCAAAATGAGATTCTAGAATTCGATCAAAGATAAGGATCCCTACTTTAAGATGTGGAATCTCATTATCAAATTCATGATATGTTTTTACATGGGTAAATTGATAAATATGATCAAGTTGTCACTCAACAATCTTGTCATTTTAAGTAGATTAAGAGAAAAAGCACATGTTTGGAAAGAATATCCTATATTTCCAACTTCATTAAAACAAACACTATCAAGTATCTTCATGGCCCACCATGGAAACTCCTATGATGGTCCATGCTACTCAATTGATTGAGATTGTGGTGCATTCCCATTAAATTTCAACATTTCAATCCTTTCAATCACATCATCCAATTTAACTCATTGTTCTCATGAAGTGGTTGGATCTTCTACACAAGGAGGCTATGGCACTTCAAAATGAGATTCTAGAATTCAATCAAAGATAAGGATCCCTACTTTAAGATGTGGAATCTCATTATCAAATTCTTGATATGTTTTTACATGGCTAAATTGATAAATATGATCAAGTTGCCACTCAAAAATCTTGTCATTTTAAGTAGATAAAGAAAAAAAGCACATGTTTGGAAAGAATAAACATTTTATGTACCTCATTATCAACACAATATGCCTTGGTGGAATTTGAGTACCAAAAAAAGATGCACTTTCAACTCCTTAGGCCTAATTTGTTTCTTTGCTCAATAATTAAAGGATAACAAGTGGACGCAAAAACCCTAAGATACCTCACCGAAGGAATGTGTTCATGCCATATTCCATAAGGAGTCTTGTTCCTAAGAGCATGAAATGGACTATTTCTCAAATACACTACACATAAATGCATAGTGCAAAACATCAACTTCACATTTTTGAAAAATAGCATGCGATGTCCCATATCCAAGAGTATTCTACTCATTCTTTTTGCTACACCATTCGCATGTGTGGCATGAGGTCAACAAATTTTAGAGACAAGTACAAGCCAAAATTTCAGAGTGCATACCATCGTTGACCAATTTTGATCAGGGGTGGTTGACTGATTTTGATTGCACTTTCCTGGGCAAAATTCTGATCTCTTGAGGCCGCGTTCTCTGGCACAAAAATCGAGGAAATTGAGGTTGTTTGACCTGCGTTGACTGTAGGGCTGACTGAAGTTTGAATAGGGTTGACTAAGTTTTGGTGGACTGTTTTGGGTTGAGTTTGACCCTTCTTGGAGGCCGAATTGTACTGGTGTTAACCAAGCTACTTGGAGGAACTTTTGTAGCTAATTTGACCAACATTGAATTTCCGATTATGACTGCAGTTGACTGTTGATTTTGACAGGGATGTTTTGACTTTGTATTGGGCAAGTGAATTTGGTCCATGTACTCTCTCTCTTTGCTAACTATTGAATAATAATAATAAGAAGATTTCATCAAAGGGTTTTCCCCACATTGGGGTTTCTCCCTTGCATCCGCCAAATCTTGTGTCATCTTGTCTTAGCTTGCTTCTATACATGTTTTTATGTTCTATCTACATTTACTATCAATGTGATTAAGTTAATGTGATTGCTACTGGAAATAATTAGAAATTGTCATTGGGATGCTAAAGGAACATTGAAGTAAATTGTGCTAAAGCATAGAACATACCATTGTTATCTAAAATTAACAGGAATCTAGTCCATGGCATTGTGGTGCCTAAAGTTCTTCATGGTTCATATAGTTGAGATCTTCCTTGTACTTGTATATAATGAATACCTTCCAAGTTAAGAGAGAGTGTTGGAAAATGTAACTTGGTCCGATCTTTATTAAATGTATTTGAGACATCTTGTAATGTACTTGTCAAAAGAATAAAGAAAATAATTATTATTATTATTATCTTGACTTATTAAAACATGGATTTCATGCTTGGGTCACCATATTTTAGGTCAAAGTCCTCATTGAGGACTTCTAGGACTTATTATGAGTCAATAGAGTCATGTTCTTTTAAAGATACCTTTCTTGGGCTTTTGAATCATGTAAAAAGATTAAGTATTGATTCAAATGTAATTTATGTATCCTCCACATCAAGTCATCCTTGAAGAGATCAAGTTGGCCTAAGGACATCAATTGGACCTCCCTTGAAGCATATAGATAGAAGCAAGTCGAATTCATTTGGAGCACGCTCTCTCACAAGAAAGTTCGATATCTCTTTAAGCCAGAAGAAGTGCGAAATACAACAAGAAGGGGAAGGAAGTACGAGTTGGATGGAGTCTCAGGAGAGGAAGAAAAACGAATTTTGGTGCCTCTCTCTCTTTGTTTCATGCCCTAGTTTGGGAGATCGAAGTCTTCCAAGTATTGTTGATGCCGGAAGCTGCTACATAGTCAAAGTTGCTGGAAGAGGGGTCAAAGATCTGGGAGGTTGACTTGGTGTGGAAGGAAGGTTTGGTCTTTGTCTAGGGTGAAGAGTCTCAAAGAATACTATTGAAAGGAAGATAATTTTGACTAGGTTTTTTCCCTCAAGGGTGGTTTTCCCTTGCCATAGTGCCTATATCTGGTGTCCATTGTTTTATGTGCTTTTGCTTTGGTAATTGCTTGATGAACTAAAAAAAGAAGATATAAAGAAAACTTAATAAGAAGTCAAGAACATCACAAGTAATTATCAAGTATAAGAAAATCTTTCTGCCTTTCCATTTTTCTAACACTTGGTAACTTTGGAAGAGATCATTTATCAGAAGGAAGAGCTTAGCTGGTGGAGGAGGAAGGTCTTTTGGTCTAGAGTCTTGGTCTATCTTATTTTGAATCACTGAAGGAAGAGTTCTTAGCTGGGTTTTCCCCTATATAGGGTTTTGCCCTAGCTGTGCGCCTACATCTTGTGTCCTTGATCTTCGTGTTTTGGTTTTGGTAATTGCTTGATGAACTAAGATAAAAGAAGAACACAAGAAAGATTATGATAATACTCACAAGTAATTATCAACAAGAGAATCTTTCTGCCTCAGATTTTCTAACAATTTTAACTCAGAATTTACTAGAATGAAATATTGACAGCCTGAATTAAATTAAGAACTAGTTGAAGATGCAACATTTGAAGAGTTGATACCCTGAATACTACTCAAAAGAAGATCCTCCATTGTAATCACAACGGAGGCCATAAAATATTCATAATAATAGTGCAACATGATCAACTCCAATTACTGCCACAGGATTGCTTTGTACTGAAGGATTTTAAAGTTTGGTTAAGTAAATTGAATAGCTTCAGTTCCATATCTCTTTTTGATGACAAACGTAACATGGGATAGACATCTTCCTACTTTAAAGAGCTGCGTTAAAGGCAATGAACATAAAATGATCAATACTGTATTTGCCAGAACATAGATGAACGAGAATCGTCCACTGCAAATTGTAAATCCAGTGATGCAACCAGATTTTGATACTCCAGACTATGCAACTTAGTTTCCAATAAAGATAGTAGTGGCCTGTACCTAGATTGTTTTCTCCATAACACTTTATGGTAAGCAGAAAAGCCAAGCCATTCCATTTCCTTCCGCTGCAGTGAAAATATTGGACGAGAGCTGGACTTGAGGCCTATGCTGTGCATTCTTTGCTTTAGAAGTTTATACATATATCTGCAGAAACAAAAACACGTGAAAACCATGGTAATGACTCATGAGTAACACAGGTAATTTTGTCAGCAATATTCTAGCAATATGGAGTATTTTGTTCGACTAAAAGGTAAAATCATACAGAGTAAACCCACAAGGAAAATGTTAAAAGACACTACACAACTGACAAATTTCACTCAATTGTATCTATCTTTTCCATTTTTTCCGAAATTTTGCATATATTACTGCATGGAACAAATAAGTACATCATGGACAAACAACAGGGATACCAGGAAAATTGTGCCTATATTACTTCATAGAACAAATAAGTACATCGTGGACAAACAACAGGGATACCAGGAAAATTGTGCCTTAAAATTTAAAACATAGTAGTAAATTAGTGTCTAATTCTTCTAGTCCCCGAGTACTCTTTCGCAAACATTCTTATCATTTTTTTGACAAATTTTCAATGAACTTTTACGAAAGAATTGGTCGCTTTTCTTTGTAAAACATTTTTTTAAAACTGAGCTAGCCTTGGAAATAAATCCTTCATAAGGACCTCAAATCGAATTTGAAGATTATATATATATAAATATATATTATATATATAATATAGTTATATATATATATAAGTTTATTCTATAAACATTATAGTACAAACCATATTACACAAAATAGGAGTTGGAAAAGAGAAAACGAACAAACACTTCGGATCATTAACACCACCTCATACTAGAAGACCAAAATGCATGGTTATTAAAAATTTGAAAAAGTGCCATATATTCTGTATTGTCAATTAATAGGGTATACCATGAGCACCAAAACACTAACAACATTAACCAATTACCAACAACTCTTTGCGTGAACTAGGCCCCGAAGGCCACCCATTTGGTGGGTGGATGCTGATCATCCTCACTTTAGGGTCTAAGTCCCCACCCATCATGCAACAGCTCACTAATTGGCACATATATGGTCCAACCCAGATCTACTTCCCATGGGGACGTTCATCCTCCAAGATTGCAAGTGAGATAGCTGGGAGCTTCCCATTACTTGGGGTAGATCAACCTAACATTACATCTCTCTTGGACAATTGTGTCTTCTTTCATGGTAGTGTTGGTTGCTTCTCTGATTCCTATACTGCCAGGAGGACATGCACCACTACCATTTGTAGCCTCTAAAGGATGCTCTATCAGGACCCTACTGAGACAAGGGTGCCAATAGTTTCCAACTTTCCAGTGATCTAGCTCCAAAGCTATGTTCTTTAACACTGGATGGTTTCCAGTGATCTAGCTCCATAGCTATGTTCTTTAACACTGGATTTGCAAGGACAAATTTGGTCAAGATCACAACCTTATCAATTTAAGAAAAAATATATACCACTTGGATAGCTACCAAAATAATAGCATTCTAGTGTTTCCAAAGGTAGAATAAAATTTTCTGAGTCACATGCTAGGGTTTGGTAAATTTGGCAATCCATGGCTGGTAATCCCCCGAGGGTATATTTCATGGAGATTTGGGACAAGATAAAGTGGCCATACAAGAATCAACCCACTTGTAGGTGGCTCGACCTTTCTTGATGTACAAAGCATTCTCAACCAACACTATGATATAACCATGTTTAATATAAAAAAAGAAAAAAGAAAATTCAGAACGAAAAATCAAACAAGAGATAATAGATGCATTGATGAACAACAAGATAAGAAGTGTACAACCATAGATTTTATTAATACACATTGTGGGTACTTTAAAATTCACCCTACATGTGGCTGATTTTACAACAATAATTAAATATTGATCTTGTCTACATTGCCCTAGTAGCGAACATTTACATTCATTATACGTCCTCTCTCATAAGGACAATTTTCCTTGTTGACCCAACCACCTACACCTACCTACAAGTTAGTGAGAAAACCCTTCAACCCCACAAGGTGTGGTTGGTGGCAAGGAACTAAGAGAAGAGGTTGTCACACTAAATCCCCTATCTCCCCATTTAAGCTATCTCATAGGTTAGCTATGGGGGGTGGTCCCTAATAAAGAAAATTAAGATAAAAGAAATGTGAGGTTCTAGGAGAGATGTTAAAGTGAAAGTGGATTATTTTTAAGAATTATGAGAAAAATATGATATGAGCAATAAAAAGTATTAACATATTAAAACCATAAAACCAGTGCCTTAAGATAAATTGCTCAACAGATATGAAAGATATATTTTCTCAAAACAAGAGTAGAACACTTCAAAAAATAAAAGCAAAGCAATCCTAAAATGGAGACAAAGATGTTAGCATGATAATTAAAACAAGATATAAAATGTTTTTAAAATATAATCAATGCCTAAATCAAATCATATAGAGATATCTTGCAAAAGGAAAATCAATTAGTGTTCTACTTGCAAAAGGAAAATGAAACAATGCTTGTCAACATAAAACATTCAATAATGACAAGTAAAATGGCCTATTGCAAGTGAAATCATAAAATGTATTAGCATGAGATGCACTTATATCAGATTTGAATGCAATTAGTCTTGGTTATTTTTAATCTAAAATGTCTAATCTAAATGAGAAGTCTTCCTCTTGAGCTCTTGCCAAAGGGTAAAAATTGGGGTGTCTGTAAGAAAGAAGGGGTGAGGGCATGGAGGTGTCATTAACGATACTCGTCCCCTGAGTCTTATAAGCCAGCGTGTGTCTTCATTCCTACAAGGAGACAAGCCACCTTCATAATTGCAGGGTCACAACGCCTTTACCTTACTTCGTACTAGATGGAAGAACTTTCCAAGAAAGTCTTTTTCCCTATACTTTCTATCAATCAAGCTTATGGTTGGAGGTTAATTTTAGTAAGGCTTGGGCCCTGGCTTGGAAGCCTTCTTAGACTAGAATGCCTAGATGAAATGCATGAGCGAGTATTATTGCTTCCAAGAAAGTATTGATATTAGTGCTCAAAATAAAAGACAATGCTCAAATAAACAATAACAATATCTTTCAATGGAAAGGGAAAGTGAAACAATTAGCACAATGTAGCTCCACAAGTTCCAAATATGTTGCTCTGCGAGTAAATGAAATCAATGCCAAGTTGCTTAAATGGAGTGACACAAGAAAGACCCAACAATAATGACAATGCCACATAATATAAATTGACAATGATAAAACAATGTGCTCAAGAGACTTGTGAAACCAAAGTAGATGGATAAATTAAACTAGTTTAAGCTTGCCCAGTAAATATAAAATACTTGCTTGCATCAAAAGAAAAATTGCATGTGTTGTAGTAGATTGCCCAATACAAGTATTTAAGAAATGGAAATGGCAAACATAAACCAATCTCAAATGTATGCTAAAATGAGAATGGATGTGAGTGTTATGTTAAGAAACTAATCATAAACGAATGAGATTAACAAAGAAAATTGGAGTAACTAAACTAAGAGATTAGTCGACCCACAAGCAATGATCCTCTCTCTAAATGGGGAGAAAGGATATCATGGGAAAAATCTCAAGCTCCCTCACAAGAAAAAATATTTTTTTATTATTAGAGATCGGTTACAAAGAAAGAAAAAAAAGCCTTTTAAGAAGACTTCCCAAGGAAACCAAAAGAGTCTTTTACAACATGCCTCTTCCAAGGGCTAGATCTCTTCAAGTAACAACTACAGGATTCTTTGACGAAATCTGAATATACAATAAACAAATTTGCAACAATCAAATCAGCCACAAAGAGAGTTGTATTCAACGCTAAGGAGAGAGGCTAAGCCTCCTCTAACCCACAGCCTAGTGAGAAAAGGATGCTACCCTCAAAGTAGAACACAACCTTTCAAGAAATGATGCTTCAAATACTCACAACCTCCTTGAATTTTCGTCTCAAAAATGCTCCAAAGTTTCTGCAAATAACTTGTTAAATGTCTCCAATGATAACTCCCTCAAGCTGCCACAAGGATTGAATTATTAAATCTGCTCAAAAGGGGCCGCAAAACATATCCAAAATTACTGGAAAGATGACATGAAAGAGTCAAAATGATGATCTACAATTAGTGTACAAAAACTAGATCAAGACATGCAAGTAGAACTCCATACTTCTCTAGTTAAAAACATGCTCTAGGTAGCAAATAAAATCCTTGAAAGCACAAGATATTGATCAAGAAAAATATTGAATTTAAACTTATGTGATCTTAGTAGGCTAGAGGAAAGGAACCTCCCTCTTTCAAGATCATTTGATGAGATCTTTGAGGCAAACCGATTGGGTCGTTCTATTCTTGATCAATGTTGCAGGAAACGTCCCACCCGGATCTAATGCCCGAAGTGCGTACCGTATGGATGTGTCCAGGAAGCGTCCTCAGAAGCGCGGTTCCAAAATTCTGAAACGCGCTTCAGAATGTACGACGCTTCAGAGGGCGAATCGTACGGTTCCCATACGGTTTCGTACACGCTTCCAGAAAGTGCGCTGCGCGGCCTAAAAAAATCGATTTTTATTTTTTTTATTTTTTGGTGAGTTTGCTTGTTGGGGGTGGGTCCACCTTGAGTTAGGGTGAGGAATGAAGGCAAAAAAAATATAAAAAGAATATAAATATAGCAGATGCTCCCTCATGGTAATGTTAAATTCTTAAAGTAAAAGTGACATTCCCCTTTATTTTTCATTTTCATCCTTTTACTTAAATTTTTAACATTACCATGAAATGACTTAGGATGTTTGAGAGTGGTTCCAACCTCATTGACTTCATATGGAGAAAATAGATTTCATATCCTATTTAAATTTAGCAGACTTAACAGTTTTCAGGAATTCAGGATCAATGGGATTGTGGCATTTCATTAGATTATATCAAGTATGAAGGTATGCGATTAGCATTTAATCAAGAGCACCAAGCCCTATATGTACCCTAGTGTTGGTGGTGTTAATTGTTGAACTCCTTTGTCACGCTCTTAGCAAAAAATTACCTTTCAATCAAGTCAAAATCATCGATCAAGCATGTTAAGCTTTTTCTACCATATTTTAAGTCTTGAATTAGGTAGTTTGATCAAAATTGGCCAATGTTGACTAATATCCTTAGACAATCGAGGTAGAGGCAAAGGCTAGACAAGAGGAGAAGAATCTAGATTCTAGATGGTTGATGCATCTAAATGGTTGATGCTCGAATAATTAATCATTAATGTACAATGGATGATATATCTATCTTGATCTATGCAAAAATATGCATGTTTTCATGTCTTCTACAACTAATTTGGTATTTGGGATGTTGTTTTTGAGTATAAATGAAAAAAATATAAAAATAAATAAATATATCTATATATATATATATAGCAGACGCTTCCGCAAACGCTTCGCTTCCTAGATTTTTGGAAAATGACGCTTCCGCGTCCCCGTTTCCAAAAAGCGTCCCCGTTTTGTCCTCGCTTCGTGCAACATTGTTCTTGATTTTGGTTGTTAGTTCATTTAATGGAGAATTACCCCAAGCCCAAGTAAATCCTTCAACCAAATCTAAAGATCTCTACACAATTGGAAAAATGTGTTAGCAATCATAAAGGGATTAGATTATACAATGGAGAAGAAGACTAGAGATTTCACCAAAAATCTTCTAGTGCTCCTCTTACTAGATTATTTCTCTAAACCAAAAACCATACAAGATAGCTTGCATATGTTAATCCAAACAAGTGGCACAATGATAACTAGCATAATCAAACATACATGTAGAATGTAAAGCACAACAATTGAAATAACATCACCTCAAGCAATGGAAGGAGAACACCAACACAATAGTACCTTAAAGTCTCTTTATTATATGAAAATGAATATAAAATCCAATAGAGCCTCCATAAGCCCAATAGCTCGTTCTCAAGATACTATGAGAGCTCAAAGCTTTATTATATAGAACTATGGGAGGCAATCCCAATTCTAGAAATGATTAAACAAGTGGCATGAGATGACAATCCCAAAGAGAAATTCGAATTTGTTGAATAAAGCTCCAATGCCAAGCGTAAAAATCAAATTCTAGCAAGTGGACATCATTTTCTTCTTCTTCAAACTCGAATATTATGATGGAATGATAAGTGTATATGGGTAGTAACCTGTTAGGCCCCTATACTACTAGTGTAACCCCTTATTGTTATTAGTACAACTCCCTTATTATATTGTTGTACCCATGTAGTCCCCATATTGTTATTATTGTGACCCATAGAAGCCCACTATTGTTATTATTGTGCCCTTACATTATTATTATTATGTCGGCTTTGATTATATTATGACCCCTTAGAGTCTAGACTCTATATATAGAAAGGAGGTCTTGTCATTTGTATCATCCAAGAATTGTTCATTTGTGTAATGTAAAGGAGGTTGCCCCCTCGAAGAGGCTTATTTCTAAGGCGTTCATCTATTTTTTCTATCTTTTGTAAGCTGGTTTCATAACATTTGGTATAAGAGCTTTGGATTCTAGGGTTTCGCTGCTCCAAACAGGTCATCGTGGCATTTTGGCTACAGCTTTTTTCTGTGACCTTTCAGAAGCTAAACTAAAAACCCATTTGAGACAAAATCGCACTGAACCTCTAGTCCGAATTTCAGATCCTGTCTCACTATATTTGCGGAGATATAATCTGAGGAAGTTAGGGTTTTTGCAGACCCCCGAATTACATTTCAAACAGGTCACCTGGGGAAAATAGGTCTCTCTGAGCATCGGATTGAAATTTCGTAAGAAGTTACAGAAAGAGGATGGACTGTAGATTCCTGTGTATATTTTTCAGATGCGAAGGTCAAAACAGTGGCCCGTGGCATTTCATACAAGTTCGCTCTTCTGAAAAGGTCTATAATTAGGTCATCGCGGGAGATTGAGAATAATCTTTTTTTTTAGGAATCCAATTGCAATCAGACTTGCGGATTTAGAAAGAGGACTCAGAGGGATATTACAGACCCAAATTTCATAACTTAAAGATATGAAAGTATAGAGTTACAATCGTTTCAAGATCGAGCTCCTAAAATCAAGAAAAATCGAGATGAGAAAGTTGATGGCAAGGATCCGTTAAATTGGATACTACGGATGGAGAAATATTTTGATCTACATGGTGTAGCACTGTTACAAAAGGTATGTATTGCATCTTCATATTTAGAACAAGATCAATTTTTATGGTATAAAGGGGTTTGTTCTCGTAAATCACTTGTTACGTGGTCAATTTTAACGGAGGAAATTATAGCACATTATGAGGATACAAAGAGCAACACCTTCTTTAGAGCAACACCACAACAATTAGAAGAAAAAAGAGCAAAATGGCTTTGTTACAAAGTGGAAAGCAAAATTATGGCAACAAGGAAGTCTACCCCTCACAGCTATAAAGATGGAAGTGTTGTTTCTCCTAGCCTTCCACAACTTACAAGGGTTACACCACAAAAATTGGAAGAAAAAAGAGAAAAAGGGCTTTGTTACAATTGTGATAGCAAATGCATTAAAGGTCATAAGTGTACTGAGAAGAAATTATTTTATATAGATTATGAAGAGGAGGAAGAAAATGATCAAGAAATATCAAAAGAAGAGGATATACACCAGGAACCAACCCCAGAGAAAAAAAAAATGAATCCAACCATATCTTGTAAAGCATTGGCAAGAATTACCACTCCTCAAACTCTCAAGATAGAAGGACATATCAAGAAGAAGAATGTTCAAGAAGTGAAAGATCACATCGATAAAGAAAAAATGAATCCAACCATATTTTGTAATACATTGGCTGAAATTACCACTCCTCAAACTATCAAGATAGAAAGACATATCAAGAAGAAAAATATTCAAGAAGTGAAAGATCACATCAAGCATCAAGAAATGAGTCTGACAATGTCTTGTAAAGCATTGGAAGAAATTACCACTCAAACTCTCAAGATAGAAGGACATATCAAGAAGAAAAAGGTTCAAGCAGTGAAAGATCACATCGAGCATCGACAACAAGTTCTCCAACTTTTAAAAGATAATGCCACTTTGGTGCAGAATCAAATGAAACAACAGGTAGATCAACATCGCAGTGAAAAAAGTTTTGATGTAGGTGATTGGGTATTTTTACGGCTACATCTCAAGCAAGCGATTTATGAGAAGGAAATGTTGGCAATACTACATGCACTTAAGAAATGGAGACCTTACCCAATGGAAAGACACTTCAAGGTAAAAATGGATCATGATATTCTTAAATACTTTTTAGAACAAATATTATTTTTAGAAGAACAGAAAAAATGGGTCACAGATATGTTGGTTTATGACTTTGACATCATCTACAGAAAATGGAAGAAAATTTTTGTTGCAGATGCACTCTCAAGAAAGGATGAGGATGTGGAAGTATTGTTTTGTGCTATTTCTATTATCCAACCAGATTGGATAAACGAAACAATGGATGAATGGAAAAAAGACAAAGAAGTGTGGCCACTCATTCAAAAGTTGCAGAATATCCCAATTCAAACAATATTTCCAGAACTTGAAGAGGAAAGAAAAAACATATTGGAACCTAGAGTAGTCACAAAAACAAGAACCCAACAGTTACGGAATCAATCAATTTCAGAGTATCTCATCAAGTGGAAGAACTTACCCATTGAATATTCCACATGGGAGGACAAGAAATTTATACAGAAGCATCAAGAATTACTCAAGCGTTGAGGACAACACTTTTTAAAAGAGGGGCATGTTAGGCCTCTATACTATGTAACCCCTTATTGTTATTAGTACAACCCCCTTATTATATTGTTGTACCCATGTAGTCCCCATATTGTTATTATTGTACCCCATAGAAGCCCACTATTGTTATTATTGTGCCCTTATATTATTATTGTTATGCCGGCTCTGATTATATTATGACTCCTTAGACCCCTATATATAGAAAGGAGGTCTTGTCATTTGTATCATCCAAGAATTGTTCATTTGTGTAATGTAAAGGATGTTGCCCCCTCAAAGAGGCTTATTTCTAAGGCGTTCATCTATTTTTTCTATCTTTTTGTGAGCTGGTTTCATAAAATAACCCATGTGGCAACAATTTCCCACAAAAATCTCAACCAAATATTCTCCCAAATCCTTCCAAATGTGCATTAACTTCACAATTTGAATTTCCGACTTCACAAATCTGAATTTCCAAATAAGCATCATTCTCATTTACTGTCAGAAATTTGATTATATTTGAGCACATGTCATTTCCTTGATTTTAGAATTCCACATCACTTTGGGACTTCATTTTAACTCCCCCATAATTTTCCACCTCATTTTCACAACATTTAGCATGTGTGGATATTTATTTTTCTCCATTTATTTAATTTATGGTTTAAGTAATTGCCAGATTTCCCACTAAATTTAGGAAAAATGATTTTTGAAAGTTCAAAACACATTTTTAACCCCTCAAAGTGTGTCATAGTAGAAATTTGAGGATGAGAGGTGCAAATTTTATTACTCATACCCCATACAACTTCTCTAGACATCACTTATTACATTACAAATACAATCTTATTAGCAATTTCCGCAGTGCGAAAAATCTAAAAAATTTAAAAATCACTACCTAGACCTAACCAAATTCCACGATTTTTTTGTATGATCTAGTATGGTAATATACATCGACTCTAGACACTAAGATGGGATAGGGGCTCAACCTTCAAACCGTTACCCCGACTTTGGCGTAAAAAGTGAGTGGAAAAACCCAAAAAATTATTCGCCTCTGGAAAAAAAGGGATAATTAACCAAATAAAAAAAACACTCCAAGGTGTACTCATTTGCTGATTGAGTCCCAACAACCTAGGCCTGTTACAGACTCAAAACTCATCATTACTAGTATCACTTATTACAATTCCCCACAGGGTGTGGAATCTGGATACAAGAAAGATAATGAGAAATAGAAGTAGAGTTTAAAAACTCTTGTTGACTGATCATATCTGATGGTACAAGTGTCCTTTGGATCATCCTTGGGCATGGAGTCTTCATATAATCATTAGGTGCCACTCTAGTGGTCAACATTTGGCTCCATGTGGAAATGATGCATACTAGATGTGAAATGATAGTGTGCAAGAACCTGGAATCTGCATCCACCGACAAAAGACATATATCAACAATATCCATTCAAAAATATCATCAAGTACAAAAATGAAGAAATGGAAATTTATTCTAAAAGCATAAATGACAATTTATTCATGAAGTAAAATGACTAGGGATAAGGTTAGAAATTGTTGTGGCCACAACCACCACCCTATTAAAACATGCTCTGATAGCAAATTTTGAATGGGTCCTCTAAAAGTTTGATATTTCATCTTTCCGAATGATCTGTTTTATTCCAGGGATTTTAACTCTTTGCCGAGTCAAATTTTCAATGCCTAATGGCTAAGCCCCTTGAATAAATCTCTGCTGCATGGTTCATTCATGACCCAACCTAGCCCTTCATTCATTCCCTTCATCGGGACTTTTCAATCTTCATAAGCATTCATGGTACATTTATGCCCGCACATATAATCACCCCCACCCTTATTATAATCGTTTGTGTGCTTAACCCACAAAATCTTCCATCGCGTCTTTATTCCCATCATAACTCTTTATAATGGGAATACTTCGCAAAATACACATAACATTCCTTTTCGCTTGTCGCATTCAACATTGGCGTGCAGCGCATACCATGAGGCACTGGACCCGACGACATTATAAACCATAATTTATATATTTTGGGTCCAGAGCCTGTCACATATCGCAATCGGCGGTGTCCATGGCATGAACATAAAGCACAGTCCGATATGGCAGACCCGCCGGGGCTATTAACCGCAGCACCTATGTATTTTAGGTCTGCCTCCCCAATTGCTTATCGCAATCGACAGAACCTGAGGATCATATATAAAATACAATGCGATATGGCGGACCCGCCGATCCTATTAAACATAATATATATATTATCAGGTCTGCCCCCGCCCCATCGCAAATCACTATCAGCCTCTAGCGCTCATGCATAAGGTGTGACACCATATGGCGAACCCGACGATGGTTATAGATCCGGTACATAATTTTTGAAGTCCGCCTTAGGGTCCGGTCGTGGTTTTCCCGTGTTTTCCTGTGCATTCGATGAAATGTCGTGGTTTGGATTTTCAAAGGAAATCCAATAGGGGTGATGTTGCATAGGATTTCCCGTTGAGATGTGCGATTGCGGCTCAGTCGCAGCACAACTTTGGCTGAGCCAGGGGCCGATTCTTTCGCACTCGCTCCTTTTGATTTCATTACGCCTTATCGTTTTTAAAGTTTCAATGATGGCAAGAGTTGTTCTTAGGCGTTTCTATCATATGTTCATAATCATAAAGCTAATGTTAATTGTCTCTGCAGGCGAGGAGTAAAAGACGCTTGAGCGGATTCGAAGAGTTCAGGTATGCGGGTATGTTCTGTTTAAAGATCCGGCCTTGGGCGTTCTCGGTTGGGGTTCCACGCGTAGCCTGTGTATTCTAAAGGCAAAGTTCTCCCGGGTTTCATCACAGGAAGATGACACACAGTCACCCCTTTAATTAACATCTGTCCATTTCCCCAGGAAATGAAGCGCTCCAGCAGATATGCCTTTTACGTGTCAGCGGTTACACTGACGGTTCTATCTCTGTATATTTTGATTTGTATACTGAAAACACTAGGGGGAAGTGGAAAAGTGAAAGGGAAGACTGAAGGTCATCTTTGAAGGCATAAATATTACCTCCGTAGATGAGGGAAGGGCTTTTTGTTTGTTAGAACAGCTTTGATTTATTATTAATAAAGAACACTATTTGGTGGAATGGAGCCTTTGGTTTCTAATTTATTTTCCTTTGTTTTTATGTGTTTTGAAACAGGGTGTTGTTGCTAGCATAAATACAAATGTGTTTTGCTTTTGTGCATATTGACAACGATATAGGTTGTGATTAACCTTGGTTGTTTGAATGTAATTCTTCATCATAGTTAACTCATGAGCAGTCCTTGATTTGAAACTATGTTAGACATCAGTTGCAAGCTTTATTTGTATGAAAAGGAATGTGTATTCCTGTATGAGTAATTGGATTGCAATTCAGATTTAATGCAGCCTTGTTCTTATGTGAACCAATAATTGATTCATTTGGACTTGGAATTTATATATGATGTTAACCTCTTTTTGTTATGCTCCTGCAGGATAGATTAGGATAGTTAGGACTAGCTTAAGTAGTTTAGATAGGATTTGATACATATAGGTTAGCTGTTTCCTTTTGTTAATTTAATTGAAGTCTTCCTCCCGGAAGCCATCCTTCAACACCTTTAACAGTTCACGGGATCCTTTAAAAGTCGTTGGAACTAGCCACTCCAAACGAAAGCAGATCTAATTGGGGTCTGTGATCAGGTTAGTTCCCCTTGTTGGTATAGCGAAAATTCGCCATGTCAACAAATTGGCGCCAGAAGCAGGGCCTGAACCGCCGTCCACAACTTTTTATGATTTTATCTATAAATGTCGCGCATGGACTCGAAAAGATTAATGCATGGATCATGAAGGTCGAAAAGACCCTTCCTCCCATTCAGAAAATCCTCATTTCGAAGAAGAGACACTGTGGGAGTATCCTATCACTAAGGAACAACCAGTCAAAATACTTACTCGGGCTTACGCTCGTTCCCTCTCTCAACTCCCCATCTTTCACTCTTTACCTCCGACAACTAAAAGAAAGCCAAGAATCTGCTCCATAAACGAAGAGACATCTGCAACCGCGTCTCTTGAAGATATTGTGCTTGAATCCTTGCAAAGTATCGACACTCCCTGGGAAGAAATTCCTTAAGACCCACTCTCTAAAGGTAATCCCTAGCCCGATTTGGGAAATCCTAATAAAGAAAGCCTCGAAGAAACCTTCACCTAGAACATCCCTATCCACAATATGGCTAACGTTCCTCTTCCAGGTGGGGATCAACTTCAACTAGGTGGGAACCAACTCCCACCTCCTCCGGGAGCACTCCCTCCCTAGCTCGCTCAGGATGTCGTAGCCGTACCTGGGCAGCAACATCCCTTACCAAAGAATGCAGAAAGAGTACTGCCTAAATTTGACCTTGAGTGGGGAGACACTGCTGATAACCATATTCACTCTTTCTTCCTGGCAGTGTGCATCTTGGGGGTAGTCGGCGAAGATATAGTATGTCGCATATTCCCTTTTACCCTAATTGGTGCAGCTTCCACATGGTACTTTAACTTGAGAACTGGATCGATCACCTCATCGGCTGCTTTTCAATAGGCCTTTTTAGACAAGTATGGCGATGACAAAACACCTGCGGCCTTACTTTTAGAACTATCTCGTTTGAAAATGGAAGCCAAAGAAAAGGTCAAGGATTTTAACATCCGGTTCAACACTTTGTTCAACAGAATCCTGGCTAATGCTAGACCTATTGAGGAGGTGCTCATGGAATTCTACATCACTGCTCTCCTTGTCCCTACTGCAATGTGCGTCAAAAGGAGTAATGCACAAACCTTATAGGGTGCTATCGATGAAGCAGTAAAAGTCGAGAATGAAATGATCAGTCTCACAGCATGCCATCATACAACTGGAGAAACGAAAGCCTCCCAAGCATCAAAGAAGAATAATGGAAGTGATAACAATGGGGCTGAAATCAAAGAAAAAGATACCACAGATGTAGAAGGTTTGCATTAGATCATTAAGAAATTGACAAACACAGTCATCGATATGAAAAGGAATTCTGGAGAGAGTACAAGTGGGAATGGAGGAGATTATAACAACAGAAAACCTTTTAAACCATTCTACCGCAAAAAGATAGAAGGTGGTCATGGTCCACTTGCATTGCCTGCTCCACCCAATGAAGGGAGTTTAAATACAGAAGAGTTGGCTCTTATTGGATCGCTCCTTAACCAAGAAGAACCTATAGCAGAGCTAGAGCCAAAATAAGAAAATGAGGAAGAATACCAAGTAGAAGAGCCCTTGGACGAAGAATCTCAAATCAACGTACTGTTGGATTTCTATACAAATGAGAACGATGATGACCAAGGAGACAGTATGGCAGAAATCCACACTAATGAAATCCACACACGAAGTAAGGGGCCACTTGCGGGTGTGATGAAGCCTATAGACCAGACCAAGAAAGATGTTCGCCCTGTGAAGGCATCCGCTCCCAAAGTCCCTGTTGAGAAGGGTAGACCTAGTAGTGAGTCCAAGAATACTCTTGTTGCAAACTATCCAGAGAAAGAGAATACATCTTCGACTGCAACGAAGGCGACTCAAAATGGTAAACCCCCACCTAAGAACGGAAAAAACGGTATGTTTACTCTACCCTACCCTGTTTATAACATTGATTACAACATTGTGGATGATCTTAAGAAATCTAGGGCTAATATCACATACTTTGATTTGCTAAAATTAACGCACCAAAGAGATTTTCTCTTGAAAGCTATGAATGAGTGGAACTGCAAAATTCCCACCATCCCAAGCAGCCAAACCAAGAAGTCGGTGTCTAGACCTGTCAACACCTCCATTACAGCCCAAATGCCATTAACTATGGAAGCCACTCTGTTCAAAATGAATCGAAACCCCCAAGATGTCAGTGCAGCCATGATAGGGAAAAAATCAAAAACCATGATTCCACCTTTCCTTATCACATTTGAAATCCTCAACATGAACATACACAATTGCTTAGTAGATTCTGATGCCTCGTCCATTGTGATGCCTTACGTTGTTGCTAAAAGACTGCATGCGATACCCTAGAAAACTGGGACTCGAATTATGCAATTAGACAGGACAAATGTGAAAGTAATTGGGGAATTGAAAGATGTGTTGATACGGATGGCTGCTAAACCACAATAGACACAAGTCATTGATATAGTGGTAGTTGATATACCCGAGGCTTATGGAATGCTGGTTAGTAGGGACTGATCAGCGAAACTCAATGGATATTTCCCAACTGATTGGTTCCATCTCTTGCCACCTTAGAAGAGAAAGGGTGATATGTTGAGAGTTGATCGTGAAAGATACATGAAGTATGTGGTGACGGAATTAAACGGCCCCAATGAACCTGTAATGTTTACCAACTCTATCCTTGGGAATTATAGTTTCAATGTTTGTGGCACAGAAACCTGTTTTGGAGAATTCCATGCAGAAACAATTGAAGAAAATGCAATAAACACACAGTTGGAAGCTCTCCCTTGTAGTCCAACTGATGAACCATCCTGTAATATAGTAGATGATAGAACTAATTTTGTAGGAAGCAATTCAATTAATGTAACATTAGACTCTATATTTTGGACACTCTGTTTTGATGGCTCTAACTACCATGAAGGCGCAGGCGCTGGGAGCATTCTCATTGACCCGCAAGGGAACCAACATCTGATGGCCAGCCGATTGGAGTTCGCATGCACCAACAACACAGCAGAATACGAAGGCTTGTTGTAGGGCCTGAAAAGGGCCATTGAAATGAAGGTAAAAAATCTGAAAGTTTTTGGTGACTCACAGAGAATTGTGGACTAGGTAAGGAAAAGGATACATTGCAATTTGCCACACTTGGTAAGGTACCAACATGAGGTATGGAGCTTAATTAACAGCTTTAATTCTTTTAATATCACATACATACCTTGAGGGAAAAACCAAGATGCCAATTTGATGGCTAGTATGGCTGCAAAACTTTTGCCTGATTTTAGATTAAAGAAGAATAAATGTTATGTTGAATTGATTTTCAGACCATCCGTGCCTGATAACACCTCAAATTGGCAGGTGTTCGAAGATGACGAACAAATCCTTGAGTTCTTGCACTGCGAGAAGACATTCAAGAATGCAATCATTGATGAAAAAGAGCATGACAGGCTTATGAATGAGAGGGAAGATGAGAAAAAAGATCAGTCCAATATGATTCCCAAGTCAGTCGTCAAGATGGAGCACTTGTATGACTTGCATGATAAGTTCAAGAAGTCGACAACTGCAAAATGCATAGCTCATCCATGAAGTATGAATCGGTCAACCTTGGAACCAAAGAAGACCCAAAAATGTCAATTTGGGCTTGGGGTGCTCTCCACAAGAGAAGGTTGCATTTGTCAAGCTATTTAAAGAATACAAGGATGTCTTTGCATGGACATGTGAAGACTTAAAAACCTTTGATACTAGTGTCATGCAGCATGTGATTCCTTTAGAAAAGGAGGCTAAGCCCTACCAACAAAAGCTTCGTAAGATGCATCTAAGCCTAGAACCGTTGGTGAAAAAAGAATTAAACAAAATGCTGGATGCTAAAATCATTTTTCCGTTCAGACACACTCGCTGGGTAGCTAATCTTGTGCCAGTAAGAAAGAAAAATGGAGACATCAGGCTGTGTATCGATTTCAGAAACCTGAACAAAGCATCGCAAAAGGATAACTATCTTGTCCCTTCTATGGAACACATTCTTCAGTGCGTTTCTGGGTCTGAAATGTTGTCCCTATTAAATGGGCTTTCAGGATATAATCAAGTGTTGGTATCTAATGGGGATCAGCTTAAGACAACCTTCAACACTAAATGGGATACCTACGCATATCGTAAAATGCCTTTTGGAATTATTAATGCGGGCGCCACATTCTAGAGAGCTATGGACATAGTTTTCCGAGGGTTGATTAATAGATCATTAGTGGTTTACATGGATGACATCATTGTGTATTCATATCACAGAAGGGATCATATTTATCACCTGAAACAAATTTTCGAAAGATGCCGAAGGTATGGAATATCGTTGAATCCCAAGAAGAGCATCTTTGCAGTCACAGAAGGGAAACTACTGGGTCACATCCTCTCTAAAGAAGGGATTGTTATTGATCCTGAAAGAATAGAGACCATCATGAGAATACGACCCCCTGCAAATAAAAGGGCAATATAATCTTTCTTCGAAAAGATCAATTTCGTTAGGAAATTTGTCTCAGGTTTCGCAGAAATAGTGCGTCCTATGCAACTAATGATGAAAAAGGATGTTGTGTATAAGTGGAGCGATGAAGCCAAGAAAGCGTTTCAGCGAATTAAAGAGGCCATCGCAGAAGCTCCTGCATTGGTTAGCTCCGATTTCGGCAAGGAATTTTTCTTGTACACTTTTGCTTCTGATGTTTCATATGTTGCAATTCTCACTCAAAGAAATGATGATGGCAACGAAGTCCCTATTTCTTATATGAGCTCTAACCTTCAGGGAGCAGAACTGAACTAACCAGACGTGGAGAAACAAGGCTTTGCGGTTTTTAAGGCCATAAAACATTTCCAGCCTTATTTATTAAAGGCCAGGACTAAAGTGATCATTCCCCATCTTGCTGTAAGAGCCCTCTTTGTCCAGAAAGAAATGGGTGAACGGAGAGGAAATTGGATAACCGCACTTCAAGAATACAACCTCAAGATTAAGCCGGCGAAGATAGTTTGAGGGCAGGCACTGTGTGAGCTCGCGACAGAAGCCTTGGCGGAGAAAGTAGGGGCGTCCGAAGAACCAGAAGCGCAAAACCTACAGAATGCACAAGTGGAATTCAGGGAGCAGCCCTTATGGATTAATGAAACGCTTATGTGTGAGCGTGATTAATAATGACATGTGTAATTGTGATTTTATGTAATTGATGAGAAGAAGAAAAATAGTATTATTATTGTAATGCGTGTCTCATGGGTTTCATGAGCAAGGAATTTTATTTTTAGTGATGGCTCCCATTGTGAGCCTTTAGGATTTGTCATTTAGTCATAAAAGTCAATTTGATTCTATGTCATGTATGAAGGACCCTTCTTGGGCATGTTACATCTTGTATGAGGTCATTAGATAAGTATAAATAGCCCTCCATGACAAGCACAAGTATCTCCCTTCAAGTCGGCTGCAAAAGGAACAATAATATCTCTTCAAAGGACACATTGGCTCATCCCCCTACCAAGTCAGCTAATTAGCATGGGCAACAACTATAAATAGGGCAGCTCGACCGTTAATTTTAGGTATGTTCTATGCTGAGAGCAATTTACTTCAATTTTTCACATTAACTCAATATCAATTCTAGATTAGCAATCACATTTAGCATGATAGTAAATGCAGATAGAACATAAACATAAATTGCAGAAGAACGACCCAAGACAAGAGGACACAAGATGTGGCGCCAGCCAGGGACAAACCCCAATGTGGGGAAACCCTTGATCAGTTCTTCTGATGTTCTTCAATAGTTAAGCAGAGAAAGAGATAGTACATATACATCAGAAGTCGACATTTTGACTTATCAAAATAAGAGCAGAGCTCTTCACCATGAAGATGACATAAAGAGGTAGCTGATCTAAACTCAGGTGAAGGCATACCGTTTCAATTGATCCTCCAAGGTGACTCCATCACCATGTTGCACCTCATCATTATGTTGCACCTGACACTATGCTGCACCCAATCATCATGTTGCACCTCATCACTATGTTGCACCTGACACTGTGCTGCACCCAATCCCTGAGCTTCTCTCATCACTATGCTGCTCCATCATTGAGCAGTACCTCATCATCATGATGTACCCATCATCAACAAGTTGTTGCAATGCATTAAGCTGCTGCTATACATCCATGCCCATCATCATCATGTTGTACCATAGTGTTGCACCACGATGCATTCATTGTGCTGCACCATACTGCACCATGTTGCCCACAACAGTCACTGCATTCATCAATGCATTCATTATTCATGTTGCATCCATCCAAGTATGTTGCATCTTAATATATTGTCCATCATCACTGTAGTGTACACTGCTATACTGTCATGGGACAGACTTAGCTGCTTGCTATGGTTTGCAGCCTAGCAAAGCAGCTACCTGTAGCAACCCTTCAAATCAAGCTCATCACCAATATGCCTGGACAGCGCTTAACACGCTCATCATCTACAACAACATGACAACATTGTCTTCCAATCAGCGTTATAACTGCACAGTCACCTTTCCTTACAGCGCAATATGTACATCCTCCTTTTGCTGTAGATGAACCCCTTGTTAACTGCAGCCTAGAACAACGAGTTAGGGATCTCCTTATGGACAACATTAAGGTCTTTATCATGATTGCTTTTAGGGCAGCATTAGGGTATATAGAGACAATGTTAAGGTCTCTACTTAACTCTCTCTAACAATCCTCTAACATTCCTTCTAACTGTCCTCCTTAACTACGGATTGAGTTCCCTTCATGGACTGTGAATAGACAACGTCTAGGGCACCAATTTGTGATTCATAAGAATGTGGTTAGGGCAGCGTGAACCGTATTCCTTTTGACTGCGTTTAGGGGTAGATAAGGGCTCCTTTGCCTAGCGTGAAAGGATCCTACATTACGTTGCATAGAACCTTCATTTTAGGGCAGCATAGAGGCTTCTAGTCACTGTGGTTAGGTGACATCTTCTTGCTGCGTGGACAGGTCTCCTCTGTTGCACCCTTTAGACCTGCGGCTAGGGCATTCTGCTTTCATGATTGCCTTTAGGGCATCATCACCATGATAGCGTTTTAGGTCTTGAACTCTCTTCTAAGACAACGTTGAGACTTCGTCCATTAACTGTGTTTATTAGGACAACATTAGAAGCTAGGTCATCTCCTTTTAGGGTTGCGTATATCCTTCTTTCCTATGGCAACTTTCAAATCTAGGGCAGTGTTGTCTCCTAGGATCTCTCCTCCCACCAAAACCCAAAGACAAGTGGAGAGGAAGAGATCACAAGAAGAGTGTGTGTCGAAATGACTAACAAGCCACCTCTTTTTATACTAAAACTTTGAGCACAAGTGGGGGCAATTTGGTTGCTGGCCGACCTTGATGAACTGTCCCATAACACAAATAAATTCATATCTCCATGAATACTTATCAGAATCGGATGATCTTTAGATCAATCCTACACCTCTCAACGAGAGGAATCCATGAAAAATATCAGCTGCCATGAATAAGTAGACCCACATGGAGTTTGGCCCTAGTTGCCAATTTTAACATCAACGCTCTTTCAGAGACAAAATTTCAGAGATTTTCGATCAAGGGTCTCTAATTAAAAGGAGGTGCGAAGCTCAGCAAAAGGAAGCCTTCTAGCCAGCATGAAGAAAGAAAGAAGAGCGAAGTTTCCTTGGGTATCATTTGGATTGGTTTTGGGTTTGTTTTAGGACAGTTGCTGCAGAAAGAACAGTGAAGCATAACAGTCCTCATTGGGTAGCTGAGTTGGAAGAAGGTCAAGGCAAGGGAGCCAAGTCAAGCTAGAAGAAGGCCCTATAAAAAGCGAAGAAAGTGAAGGCATAAGATAAGGTCTTGTGCATAAGCTAGGGTTTTGAATTAGGATTGTAGACCTAATTCAAGGAGGCCGAAGGCTTGAAGCAGAAGGAGGTTGAAGTGGAAGAGGAGCAGAAACTTGACTATCATTGTCTAAGGATCTCATTGACGAAACTTGTGTCTTGGTCTTGGAGTGGCAAATAGGTTAAGGGTCTTGGTCTTGGTATTCGTCAATTGGAATCTCTATAAGAAGAAGAATTTGTTCGGGTTTTCCTCTCAAGTAGGAGAGGCTTTGGCCCTGCCTGATAGCCTATATTCTACGTCTCTTGTCTCTTTATGGTTTATGCATTGGTAGTTATTTGATGAAGAACACTAATAACCTATGTAAACAAAGATCCTAATCTAAAGAAGTAAAAAGTACTCACAAACAGTTACTAATAGAAAAGAAATCACCTAATATTGATGCCCTAGATTTCTCAACATATAAAAGGTTTGAATCAAGGTTCCGGGGAAGCGTCCCCCCCCCAAATCTGTTCTTGAAGTGCGCTCCCTCAAAAAAATTTCGCTCCCCAGTTTTTTTCACATATTTTTTTTTGCAAATATGTTCCAAACACAAATTTTTTTCAAAGAAACAATAAATTTTGAGTGCGGCAGCCTAATGATCAAGCCTATGGCCCTAGTATTGATATGCAATTCATGATAATGTTAAATTCTTAAAGTAAAAGTGACATTCTCCTTTATCGTTCATTTTCATCCTTTTACTTAAATTTTTAACATTACCATGAAATAACTTAGCATCTTTGAGAGTGGTCCTGACCTCATTGGATTTCATATGGTGAAAGTAGAATTTTAGATCTCACTCAAAATCCATCAGACTTATCATTTTTTTAGGATTGGGGGGATTGCAATGTTTCCATTGGATTTTGTCATGTAGTAGGGTATGGAACTCGTATTTAATCATTAGCACCAATCCCTCTATGTACCTTGATGTTAGTGACATTGGTTGTCGAACTCCTCTATCATGACCCTACTTAAAATGTACCCATCACTCAAACAAAATCTTGACTTGACATGTTACATTTTTTCTATCTTATGTTAATGGTCAGAGGGTGATATTAATGACAAAGATCCCAAGAGAGGCAATGATTTTGATGATATGTAGGTATTTGTTGTAGCATGATTTTTTTGGAAGACCATCTAGATTCTGTCTGTTGATGTATTTTCGGTTCAGAGATGGATTGCACTCGATGTTATTTTGGTTGTGTGCACCCTTACATGCTATATAAATGAAAACTTGTAACTCGTGGACCTGTGATTGATGAAGATTGTAACAACTAAATGACTGATCTTATATGGTTTAATCCGTGCTTTTATGCCTTTTCTAACTAATTCATCATTCTACATGTTTTCGTTGACATATATGCATCAAAATATATAAAAGTATATATTATATAAAATTCGCTCCCAAATCGGGAGCTTTTGAAAATGTCGCTCCCCACACCTGCTTCCGCTCCCGCTCCCAAGTAACCATGGTTTGAATTAGAAAACCCTAGGAACAAAACCCTAACTAATCATTTCCACAAACAAAAGAAGCCCTAGTTCTTGAAAAAGACAGAAATGACATCATGAAGACATAGATGGTAAAAATTACAAAACAACCAAAATTAAGAGGGAGCTGACCTTTCTCAAAAAGATAAGTACTCTACATCTCCTTTCTTTGATTACTCCTGTTATTTTGCAGGTCAAAACAAGAACTATTTGAGCTTTATTAGCAAATGGAAGAATTGGAAGAATGTAGCAAAGCACAAAGATTCTTCTGAATTTAATAAATGGACATGAGGAAGGATAAAGCAGTTTGAAGTATGCATCAAAGAAGTGAATGAGATGGCAACATCAAAAGAGTGACACATCACCCAAATCATCCAAGTCATGCTGTCCACATCAACAAATCACCCCGCTGCTGCCATAAGTGTAAATTGGCCCTCAAATAATATGAAAAGCAGCTCCAAATGGACCAATGAGAGCATTCGATGTTGTGACACGTGGCATGCACAGGATGGTTCCAAGTGTCTATATGTAGCCCTAAAACAACCTCAAAAGGAGTGACCAATGCCATGATAAAGTACCTTGAACAATGTGAACTGCCTTGTGAAACGTGAAAGCACCCAAAATTCAGAATGCAATCATATCATGAAGGAAGGCTATGCCATGCCACAAACTACCCCATTCAACAAAATAATTTACCATTGGAAACCTTGCTAAAAGGAGGGGTGACAGGGGGCACATCCCCCACCGAAAGGAGTGCATCCCAGTGTCACACTGTGAAAAACAACACAAGCATCCTCTCTATGAGGAAACCCAGGTGCCCTAGAACAAAAGAAAGAATAGAACCACAATCTTCAGATTAGGGAAAACTAAAGGAAAAAGTGATTGTTGCTCTGATTCCTCAACTGGTTTATAAAGACACTGCATCGTGTAGTATTTATTCACTTCTTTAATTATCCTACTAATATTCTCATCAGCAATCCATTGTAGAATCCCCAAATGAGCAATCTAATCTTCAGAACGTGTACTTGTTTATCAATGTATCATGTAGCCGCAAGCTACTACTCACATAAAGTTGACCTCCATACCCCGGAAATTGCATTAAAAATGTTATTGCTCGAAGTTGTCCCTTGAAAAATTTCCTGAGGGAGGTTGAACGACCACTTAAGAAAAGAATTCCTGTCACCAGTGCTCCTCTTCTTGCTTTAAAACTAGCACTTGGTACCTCCAGGTAAGTGTTCTTTAGGAAACTTAGAACATAGAATTCATATTTTTTGAAGATACCAGCAATAAAGAAAATTAACTAGGTATTACAGGATTAAGTCTCTGTCTTGCTAATGAAAAGCCCTAAAACGCTGAGATCATAAGCAAGGAGAACTAATACAGAAATCTCAACAGAAAAACAGATTTATAAATTAGATGAACTTGGTTTCATCAATCAAAGATTGTACTGCATAGATCTGATACAGATCAAGGCAAGTCTGCCACAAGGAACCAGAGATGGGATATGGGCAGTCACTATACAAGACTCTGTTAACTTATGAAGCTATTAAACAGCTGCTTCATACTCAGATAAATGGACAAGAAGATCACATGAAGATTTGGATACAGAAGAAGAGTGAATAATGGAAGAAGGTATCGACTTGATCAATGTTGCCTTACTGAGTAGAATATTCACAAGGCCTTCCAGACAGAAGTTAGAACTATCCTCTCTCAAGGCATAAAACAGTCAATCTCACAAGGTTCATCACTAGGTAATTGAGGTGGCTAGCTAGGGACCTGTGCTGCCAACCCTGTACCTAAGCTCAAGGATATTTCCAAGGGTACAACAGATGATCGATCTATATCATGGAATCTAGATTACTAGACCTAAATTTCTACTGCTAAAATAATTATTCTAATAGTATAGTGTGTGTTAAGAAGTTGTGATGTACAAGAAACAGAATACAGGTTATTGAAATAACCCAGAATATAACAAACAATAGGAAATTGGTAATATGTACGAATTTATTATGTTAACACTCTTTTCTACCAGTCCTATTATTATATTGCCAAAAAATATGTTTGAAGTCTCGTTCGCCTCTATGAGTTCAAGAGGCAAAACCACCTAGAACATTACTTACCAAAATATCATGCAATTATTAGTGTTTTGTGTTGCTTATCAAACTTCGTAACCAACAGCATAATGACAGTCTGCACATAAGTTTTCAAATAAAGACTCTAAAAAAATGCATGTATCGAGATAAAATTTTACCAACCTTGTTGTATTCATAATTGCCTGAAAAACATATCTTGGACTACAAGCACCAACAGATGGCATTGAGCACATATACACATGGAATTTCATTGCACAAAGCAAAAATGCTTGGTAGGCATTCAACCGTACAGTTGTTGGTGAGTTGATATTGGAATCATAGAATATGGGATGACACTTCGGCCGCATGAACTGACACAGTTTCACTATCAAATGATAGCCCGGGTTTTTCTGCCTCGAAACAGTGACTGTTGAACTGATATGAGTGCCACAGTACCTGTTACAGATATATTAAAGAAACCATGTGATTCATGAGGTGATCATTCTAATACATGTATAGGATATTTTTAACACCCTAAAACTTTTGACATGTCGAAGTATAATTAATATGGAATCATGAGTAAATGCTGATACAACATAGAAAGATAAATTGTCAAGATGTTAAAACCCCCAGGACAAAGAAAACAAAATGTAGAGTAGCAACAAAAGAGAAGCTAAAAATATTAGGCAGGATGTCCTCCATTCAAAAATAACCTCAAACTGGAAGATACGTGAAAAATACAAAGTGAGACATGCCAAGGAAAGAAAGGTGAAAAGATAAGCTACGTGTAAATTGTAAAAGGCATATTGCACCTATGAGAATGATACAGCATAAGAGTCAAAAAATAACCTGGTATAATCTGCCTGGATCTCCAGTGTATGGCAGTTGATCAGTAAACCGCTCCACTGCATAAAGCAAGAACCATCCTCAGTCTCATAAATGTTTTTTGCCAAATTCCTCCCTTCAAGCTCCATGTCAAAATTAAGAGAGGTCTTCTGCTCATTTGTATAACAATTGTAATCTTCAAAACCTTTGTGCATAGCTGCAATAAAAGAAAAAGCCTCCATTTTTGATGTAGATATGAAGAGTGAGTCATCAATCAACCTTAGTAATATGGACTTTGGTGAAACAGACTCACAATGTCTAATCTCATTCTCATTTAGGTTATTACAAGAGCAGTACTCTTGTGTATCTCTAGAACAACCAGTCAAACATAAATCCAAAGTCTCTTTTGCAATTCCCATGCTTTGTAAAACCCTTTTTGAAATACCAGAAATTTTATCCTTTTCCTCAAAGAAACATGCACCAACTCCTCCTCTCCAGGAAGCTTGGCTCAGTACCTTGCTACTTGAAACATCTCCAATGAGTCTACGATTCATAACTGTTTTCTCTGGGAAATCAATTATGTGTTTCTTTTGATTATGCCCAAGTAATGGTAAAATCCTATTTCTATCAAGATGTCCAAAGTAGAATGAACAAAGCAAAGGGGAAAGAACACTGCCCTGTGTTATACCGACTTTCTGTATATAAAAGTGAGGACCTATTTGTAAGATGTTTCTCTTGACATGTTCAGTTATAAGGGCCAATAATTCCTCTCGCTTTATCCTTGTACAGAATGCCTGAAATATTGGGTTTACCACATGTAAGGTATAGGATTTTTTATTTATAATAATTTCATTCATCTAAAAAGCATGCACCAAAAGAAAAATATGACAACCTATAATGTTAAATGCATCATAACATATGTGATCCTTTTTAAGAACTACCTGTAATAACTAACAAAAGCTCTTTGCTTTTTCAAAGCTATTAGTTGCTTCTGACTTTGCCTTGTAGCTATAATTTGATGCAGTTCCTCTAGTTTTCATTTCAGCAAATACTCTTGAATTTATATGTATGACATAAAATAAATAATCTACCAGAAACAAAAGACGTCAAAGTTCCTTCCACACTCAACTTACAGAAAACACAATTCTTGTTAATTTATGGATTTGGAGTAGCATCGGACAGGCGTTCTAGTCTCTAAGGTGTTCGAGAGGCTAAGGAACACGTGATCTCCAAAACACAGAAAAGGTTTCGAGAGGAAACACTTGTCCTATGCAGATTGGATAAGGCAGACTCACTGGGGTGAGGCTGCTCTGGGATGGATGGTGATCCGTCTGATACATTACCACTGTTTAACCATTAGATTCAAAAAGCAGGGTGGAAGCCCACATCCCACCATTTGTTCTCCTTTTTCTCCTTTCTTTGTTTTTTTTATTTATCCTCTCAATTCCCAAACATTCTTTGAGCTTATGAACCAAAAATCCTCGGCAATACAAACATATTAAGGAAAAACAGAGAGGGGAACAACATTGGCTCCTACTGGGGACAGTGCCTTGCTGGCAAGGCACTGAGAACCTGCAGATTAGTGTAATATCCATTGGGCATGGGGTCAAAATATGTATATATATGCAAGACTGAAAAGTAAACAAAACACTCCAGTGTTTACAATGAGAGTGGGCAGATGTCCTCAATGCTGAAATTAGTGCTTGAGATACTGCCTATTTACAGATAGCTCAAACACTTCACCGTCCATATTTTCCAGTAGAAATGTGTTGTTCCCCTTAACTTCAGCTATCTTGAAAGGCCCAAACCACAAAAGATCAAATTTTCCATCTTTACCTTTGTCCTCTCTCCTGACATCCCATCTGAGCACAAGGTCACCTGGTTGACAAAATCTGTCCTTGGCCTTTTTTATCAAACAGAGCCTTCATCTTGTCCTGCTATTTGATCAAACTATGAGTCACCTATTCTCTGTTCTCCTGCAATTCCACAAGCTGATTCATCCTTCTGGTCAAGGAATTAGGTTCCTCCTCCGCATCCTGAATCAATTTTGCCATAGGCATCGCCAATTGAGCAGGAAAAAGTGCAGAGGTCCCGTACACTAGTTCAAAAGGAGACTTACCAGTTGATCTCTTTGTGGTGACCCTGTAAGCCCATAATGCAAATCTGAGTTGGGAATCCAATTTTTCTTCTTTTGTGCCATGATCTTCTTGAGGATCCTGACCAATGTCTTATTGGATGATTTTGTCAAGCCATTTCCCTATGGATAATAAGTGGTGGAGTGTCCCAAGGCGATATTATAACTATGACAGAAACTGATAAACTTGGCAGATTTGAACACTTGAACATTATTAGTAACTATCTTCCTAGGACAACCAAATCTAGCTAGAATGTTTTCCTCCATAGACTTAGTAACCATTGTGTTAGTTGCATTCCTAGGAGGGACAACTTCCACCCATTTGATGAAATACTCTGTAGCTCAATGATTCACTTGTATTGTCCACTGAATGGTGGGTGGATTTCCCCAATGACATCTAGGCCCCATTGCCTAAATGGTTTCTCCACAAAAATTGGGATTAGAGGGAGGGGTGCCAGTTTCTATTTTTCAGCAAATATTTGGCATTCTTTACAAGTCTTCACTTGATTATGTACATCACCAAACAATTTAGGCCAATAGAACCCAGCCTGCAAAATTTCGTAAGTTGTTACATTCCAGTTGTAGTGTCCTCCACAAACACAACCATGGAATTTACCTATTATTATGGGACTTTTTCTACCAAGCAAAGTAGTAGAACTCCCACAAGATCCCTCCAATACAGTTGACCATTGGGGATAACAATTTTTTGTTCTAAGTTTCTAATTTTACTTAGTTTAGAAACCCTTCATGCACTTTATCTGATTTATTCATACCTAATTGCTATTTTTCCTTAACATGTTATTTACAAAGTAAATACTGAAAATAAACACCAATGCATGCTCAACATATTACAGATCAGCAACTAAAAGAAACAAGAACAAACACACCACATGACACTATTATTTTTGGACCAATGTCCCCGGAAAAACCCAATGCGGAAAAACTATGTAGCTATCTGAGAGTTTTCTTATTAAGCAATATCAGAGTACAATCTGGTTGTCGAAACTGGCCTACCCAATAGAGAATTTCCTTAGTAGCCATACCTCACAATTTGAGAGAAATCTCCTGGCTGAAACCCCGGAAAATCCTTCCGGCAGCTCTTCAACACAAAACTGCTCTGCAACCCCAACGTCTGCCCAATCTGGACTGCGTCAGCCCCTCTTTGTCTCACGTTGGCCCTACGTCAGCCTTTCTTGGCCTGTGTCAGCCCCCAGAGGCTCTGCGTTAGACACGCTGGCCTCTTTGGTGCTCTACGCAGCACTTGGTTGCCTCTGCGTGGCCTTGCGTTAGCCCTTGCTGGTTCTACATCACTCTCCTTAGCTGCTCTCTCAGCACAATCTCTGCCTTCTCTGTTTCTCTATGCTCAATGCCCCTCAGTTGCTCTCTCGATCACTGATTCTATCTCTTTTAGCAAACCTCGCTCTAGAGACTAGAATGATTGATCACTCTGGTGTGCTCTCCAAGTGACCCTCAAGCCTCCTCTTATACTTTTTCTGTTGACAATTCAACGGCTGAGATTAAGTCACTAATCAATGGCTAAGATTAGATCTCGCTTGATCCATGTCTTTTGGACCACTCTAACACAGATTCATATTAATACACATTAATATTTTATTTTCCCTAAGTTTAGACTTAGGGACTCCATTGAAAATATTAATTATTTTAATATCTCCTGATCTGTTTAGAATTTTCCCAAACCCTTTCTGGCTATTGGAGATCTCATGTGCCCCAACCTCTCCACCAAATTTCGTGGCTAGAGCACATCCAATGCTACCCCAAATCAACACTCCCTCTTAGCGAGGATTGTGTTGTAGCAATACTCCTCACTGAGTATTACTCTGATCATCCGGCATCAGTACCTGTGATGATGCTAGGGCTTCCTACCCAACATCCTCTGCGCTGTTGCCTCCTGTACTGCTACCCCATGGTTCTCCTACTACCACTGTTGCATCTGTATGACAGCTCCCTCTACATCCGTGTTGTTGTTGGTCCTCTTTCCCAGCACTGCATCCACATTGCACCTCCTCTCATCGTGTTGCCCACTGCTACACTGCAACTCAGTCACTGAGAAGTAAGTAACTAATCTCCCAACTAACCTCTCTGTTGGGTTAGAAACACCCACTGATGCTAAAGCTCCCTCTGTCGTTGACAAGTGCTCCCTCTCTCTGACCTCTGCGCTGCTGCAACAACTCCCTGCATCTCGCACCATTGCACACCTCGCTGTGCCTACCTGCACTAGTGCAACACTCCTGTGCCTCTCGCACTACTGTAGCCATGTAGCTCTGCGTTGTCTCAGGACTCCGACACTGTAGCTCTCTCTGTCGCTCCATACGCATCCCTCTCTACCCACTCAGCCAATCCTACTACTCCTCGTAGGGGCTACCGTAGCAAGGTCTAATCCAAGAGGCTGGGTACCTCAAGGATCCTGCCCCTCATCGCCTGTAGTCCGCCCGACTACAGCTCGATGTCTCCACACTTCCGCTCAAGTGGTGCGTGTGCACTCATGGCACAATCATTGTCTGCCAAAATTCCTTCTTTGCCCATGTTGGCGCTGCTTTAGTCTCGGAAGACTCTCCGTTACTCTTCTTCCTTGGGCACTGAGTCGCATAATGACCCATCTCCCCACAGTGGAAGCACTTGATCTTGGAGAGATCTTTCTTCTTCAGCTTCTCCTGCTTTCCCTCATATGATAGGCCCACATCCTCCTCCTCCTGCTTGACCTTAATCCCCTTGCTGTTGCTACGTGTCTTCGACTGCCATCTGATCTCTTCCTGGCGAAGAGCTGCCCACATCTCGTCCCAAGGTAGGAGAGTCCCTCTGCCCAAGATACTTTGGACAAACACTTCCCAATCTTCTAAGACGACATTCACAATAAGCTCCTGATCCGGTGTCGCTCCTATAGCAGTCAACTAGTCTCAGATCTCATTCAGTCCTCCGAGGAAGGTGTCAATCGATTGACCCTTCTTCATCTAATACGACCTCATCTGGTTCTCGAGCAGCGTTCTTCTCTGCACAGAAGTATGTTGGTACAGGTTCTTGAGAGCCTCCCACATCTCGACTGACGTTTCCTTCTCGGTTATATGTGGTACCTCATGATCCTTGACCCCGTCAGGGATACTGCACTTGGCCCTCACCATCGCCTCTTCGTACTTGTCGTTATCATTGGTGTCGACTAGGATAGCTATAACCTTCAAGGCGAATTCCTTGACACGATTCCTGTCAAGCACTGATAAGATTCTAGCCTTCCAGACTGCGAAGTTCTATGCTTCGTCCAGTCTATCCTAGTCTCTCACCCCGTGTAGTGCCATGACGCTCCTCTACTTCCCTCCTAGAAGTTCTCTGTTCGACTCCTCTGAGTCTCTACTTCCCGTCTGGAAGTTCTCTTCTGAACTCCCTCTGAGTCCTGTTTTCCCTCCTGGAAATCCTTCTACCGCTTGTCGAGATGCCCCCTACTCTGATTGTCTTGCAATTGCACTTCTGATCCAGGTTCCTCTACTAGAAACCCTCGGTAACAACTCCTCTAGCCCTGCTCTGTCAATTATTGTTCTGACTACAGTACCTCACCAGCTCCACTCTGCAATATTCCTGCAGCCTTCTAGACCCCAACAACTGCATCTCTGTGAACTGCGTCAGCCCCTCTCTTCCTCACGCTGGCTCTATGTCACCCTAGATGGGTCTGCGTCAGCCCTCTGGCCCTCTGTGTTAGCAACGCTGGCCTTTCTGGGGCCCTACGCAACTTCCGACTTCTGCGTTGCTAGAAACAGCGTCTGTCACCTCGGGACAGTTGTTTTTTGTTGCTATTGCACCGCTTGGCTGATGTCTTTTAGTCCTCCTGTGATTTGCAATCACGCTCTAATAACATGTTGAAGTTTCTAATTTTACTTAGTTTAGAAACCCTTCATGCACTTTATCTGATTTATTCCTACCTACTTGTTATTTTTCCTTAAGAAGTTATTTACAAAGTAAATATTGAAAAAACCACCAATGCATGCTCAACATATTACAGATCAGCAACTAAAAGAAACAAGAACAAACACACCGCATGACACCATTATTTTTGATCCAATGTCCCCAGAAAGACCCAATGCAGGGAAAACCAGTGTAGCTATTTGAGGGTTTTCTTATCAAGCAATATCAAAGTACAATCTGGGTGTCGAAACTGACCTACCCAATAGAGAATTTCCTTAGCAGCGATACCTCACAGTTTGAGAGAAATCTCCTGGCTGAAACCCCGAAAAATCCTTCTGGCAACTCTTCAGCACAAAATTGCTCTGCAACCCCAGTGTCTGCCCAATCTGGACTGCATCAACCCCTCTCTGTTTCACGTTGGCCTTGCGTTAGCCTTTTTTGGCTTGCGTCAGCCCCAGGAGGCCCTGCGTCAGCTTTCTGGGCCTCTACGTGGCCTTGCATGAGCCCTTGCTGGCTCTACGTCACTCTCCTTGGCTGCTGTGCTGCTCTCTCAGCACAATCTCTGCCTTCTCTGTTTCTCTGTACTCAATGCCCCTCAACTGCTCTCCCTATTATTGATTCTATCTCTCTTAGCAAACCCCGCTCTAGAGAATAGAATGATTGATCACTCTGGTGTGCTCTCCAAGTGACCCTCAAGCCTCCTCTTATACTTTCCCTGTTGACGATTCAATGGCCGAGATTAAGTCCCTAATCAATGGCTAAGATTAGATCTGGCTTGATCCATGTCTTTTGGACCACTCTAACATAGATTCATATTAATACACATTAATATTTTATTTTCCCTAAGTTTAGATTTAGGGACTCATTAAAAATATTAATTATTTTAATATCTCTTGATCTATTTAGAATTTGCCCAAACCCTTTCTGGGTATTGGAGATCTCATGTGCCCCAACCTCTCCACCAAATTTCGTGGCTAGAGCACATCCAATGCTACCCCAAATCAACATTGAACACTTGAACATTATTAGTAACTATCTTCCTAGGACAACCAAATTTGGCTAGAATGTTTTCCTCCATAAACTTAATAACCATTGTGTTAGTTGCATTCCTAGGAGGGACAACTTCCACCCATTTGATGAAATACTTTGTTGCTGCAACGATTCAGTGAAGTAATCTAGGTGTCATAATATTTTCACTTTTATTTCTTTGACATGTGTCACATTCCGCTACATACTTTTGAATATCGCGACTCATCCCCTTCCAAAAGAATGATTGACATGCGTTGTAGTAAGTTTTAAAGAATCTTACATGTCCGACTGACAGTGAATCATGTGACTCCTAGAGTATCTTGGATTTAAACTTGGAGTTTGAATTTGGATAGATTCTTCCTTTGTACCATAGAATGTCGTTCTTCCATTCAAATTTTGAGTTGTCTAGAAGGTTATTGATTATCACAACTATTTCTGGATCCTTAGCATACTCACGTAGAAACTCATTAAGCCATTCAGGAATAACAACTGAGGCTGCAAGTAGTGCTAGTTCTTCATCTTTCCTAGACAAGGCATCTGCTACTACATTGTCTTTTCCCCTTCCCCTTTTATGTAGTATATCCATGTCAAAGGCAACAATTTTTTCAATCCATTTTTGTTGTTCTTCGAAAAGTGTTTTTTGTTGAAGGAGGTGCTAGAGACTGTTATGGTCTGTTCGAATGGATAACTTACTTCCCAAAACATATTGTCTCCACTTAGCCAGTGTGTGCATAATAGCGAGCATTTCCTTGTTGCATGTGGACTTAAGACGTTCTATTTTATTGAGCTACCTGCTTTCAAAAGCTATTGGATGCCCTCCTTGCATTAACACTGTGCCTATACCGAATCCGGAAGCATCACACTTGATGATAAATGGCTTAGAGAAATCCAGAGTTGCTAATACAAGGGCATTATACATAACTTCCTTCAGTTCTTCAAAACACCTTCCTGCTTCCTCATTCCATTGAAATGGATTCTTCTTTCAAAGGTTTGTTAGAGGTGCAGTTATATGTGCATAGTTTTTAATAAATCTTCTTTAATATCCAGTCAATCCTGAGAACCCTTTAGATTGGATATATTAACCGGTTTGGTCCATTCCTTTATAGCTTTGATTTTATTAGAGTCCACTTTTACTCCTACATAGGATATTGTGTGTCTGAGATATTCTACTTCTTCCTTCCCAAAGGTGCATTTGGATTTCTTGAAGTAGAACTGATGCTCTTTCAGTAGAGTAAGAACTTTATCCAGATGTTGTAGGCGCCCCTTCCAAGTTTTATTGTAAATTAAAATATCATCAAAGAATACTAATACAAACTTCCTAAGATATGGGCAGAATAACTCGTTCATAATGGCTTGGAATGTTCTTGATGCATTGGTTAACCCAAATGGCATTACTTTAAAATCGTAGTGACCTTCGTGTGTTTGGAACGCCGTTTTTGGTATGTCTTCCAGTCTGATTCTGATTTGGTAATAGCTTGACCTTAAGTCCAATTTTGAGAAGTATTTTGTGCCATGTAGTTCATCCAACATTTCGTCGACAAAGGGAATTGGGAATTTGTTTTTAATCGTTATTTTGTTTAATCCTCTATAATCAATGCATAGCCTGAATGATCCATCCTTCTTCCTTACCAATACTGTAAAGACCGTAAACAGATGCAAAAATAGTAAAGGATTTATATCATGAACCTGTAAACAATTTCCTGAAATCTTACAAAATCAATTAACAGAACTGTTGAGGTACCTACCTATGCCCCTGCGGTTGAAGATGCCTCCGGCTGCGCTGCTACAGTTACCAAACGACAGAATCCACCCAGCCAAACTGAGCAGAACCTCGCTGCTCAATCCAGTAAGCTTCTTAACAGAAGCCGACTGTTCACCCGTGCCCAAAACCTCAGAACACTCAAGCTCTTCCTGTGGATGATTTCCTCCTCCTTCACAATTCTTCCCTCTGTTTTTCTCCCCCTTCCCAAATCATTGTCCCGTGGTTTTATCCTGTTGTTTGGCAGTGGCCGCTCTTCTATCTGCAGCCCACCGCTCAGCGTGCTGATGACACGCTCCTCTCTTGCGCATTCCTTCCTTATCTCTTTTAAGTTCGTGAATGTATATGTTTTATGTTTTGGAGATCATACTATATTTTTCTTAAAATATTCTTTTAATATAACAGTATATTGCATATATCACATTATGATTTAATATCACATTGTTATATATATATATATATATATAATATATATATATATATATATATATATATATTATCACATCATAACTTTATACTTAGAAGCCCCTTTTAATTAATTTCTTATATATTTTAAAAATTATTTTATTAATTCATTAATATAATTTTTATCAATAATCTGGAATATATAATTTATATAGTCATGTTTTAAGATTTACCCATACGTTAAGCAATATTGTTGAATGAGTAGAACCTCTATTCAAAGAAGTGTCATGGTATTTAGTACTTATAGTTAATTTAGTATATAATACTAGTGTAGTGTATGCGACACATGCATATGTAGCTATCACATGTATGTACCGTATGCCTGCTATTATTCTTGCATTCTTTATATTTATAGATGGGTTGTTACATACACCCCCCGTTTAGAAAACTTCGTCCCGAAGTTAGAGTTTTTATCTTATCTGATTACTTATGATAGCAATTAGTACATTCTTCTTAGGATTGTAAACCGAGGTTAAATTCTTATTTACTATAAAGAGACTATAAACTTGGTGTTTTGAATATTTTTAGGTTTATGATTTTAATGGTCATGCCTTGCCCTAATCAGGTTCCCAAGCTATTCTAAAATCATCCTATCCTTCCTAATCTTTTTCGCTCCCATCCTATCCATCCTCTACTGGAGTATGCCATGGCGTCAGTTTTACTGACCTAACCATTCATAAACTCTAAGGGTGACAGCGTCGATTATACCGACCTGATTCCCAGTAGGCATCCAGCAGTCATCATCAGACGTCTAGGGGAGCGTGATTCGCACAGTCCTCCCATGACTCCAGGGTTCAGAGGATAAACGATAGGCAACACCTCCACCCCTCCCAGTAGAATTAGGGTTAATACCCTATCATAGAATCTCTTCGAGCCTTAATTGTTCTGAGGTTCTGTCATCACGTGATCATTTTGGTAACTGTTTATTATCTGCAATCATACACTTATCCATGCATTTATAAAATGTGCATTAGCACATTCAAAATAACTTATGTATAATTCACATATGTCAACTACAGTATAACATATTTTGCCATATTCTATTCATGTCATTGACTTTCATTTAAAATGTAATTATTCTTTGATTTATATTCCATCAATCATATTGACATGTATAAATAAAACAGATTTATAATATCTTAATTCCTATCAGAAGTAAAATCATTTAATTGTTTTAAACTTTACTTTGACAACTAAAGTTTAGTAAGATCAATAACATATTTTGTTTTGGTATCCATGTACTAGTAGAATTTAAGCATATATTATGTCACAAAATTTTACGTTTATATATAATCATTCAAAATGGTTCTGAGTCTCTGATTTGCAGTGAAGTAAATATATACTAATCATTCAAAATTGACACAGATTAGGGTATTTTTGACATATGTCCTTTGTATCTTCCCAAGTAGCTGATCCAGGACTATACTTGTCCAATTGGACCTTAACTTGGTCTACCAGGCGATTCCTGAGCCGTCGAACCCTACGTTCCAGTATACATAATGGTTCGACCGATACGATTCCCTCATTCGATACCTGCAATTCCTTCCATTGAAGGTTATGAGATTGATCAGCTATATAATGTTTTAATACACATACATGAAATACATTATGAATTTTATGCAAGTGAGGTGGCAGGGCAAGACGATAGGTGACAGGTCCAACTCTTTCCATGACTTTAAATGGTCCAATAAATCGGGGTGACAATTTTGTCCCTTTTCCGAATCAAATAGTACTTTTATTTGGTTTGATGCGGATGAAAACTTGATCCCCTACTTCATACTTCCTATCAGTTCTGTGAGCATCAGCGTAACTCTTTTGTCTATTCTGTGCTTCCTTTAATCGTTGTCTAATTTGTCTTATCTGCTCTTCCATTTCATGGATTAATTCTGGTCCTGTTATCACTCGATCTTCTAATATGTCCCAACTTAACGGTGTTCAGCAAGGTCTGCCGTATAATGCTTCAAATGGAGGCATTCCAATCGAACTGTGGTAACTGTTATTGTGTGCGAATTTGACTAAGGGTAAGTACTTTTCCCAGTGTGATCGCTGATCCATAACATACATTCTCAACATGTCTTCAAGTACTTGATTTACTCTTTTTGTTTGCCCATTAGTCTCAGGACGGTAAGCAGTGCTTAAATTTAGTTGAGTTCTTAAGGCTGACTGCATGCAAGTCCAGAATCTTGAAGTGAATCATGAATCTCTATTGAATATAATCTTCTTAGGTACTCCATGAAATCTGATAATTTCATTTATGAATACTCGAGCTACATTAGCAACTTCGTAAGTATCTCTTATGGGAATGAAATGTGCGCTTTTCGTCAACTTATCCACTACTACCAGAATGGCATTGTGTCTCTGAGAAGTAAGAGGTAGTCCAGTGATGAAATCCATAGAAATGATCTCCCATTTGGACAAAGGAATGTCGTGAGGTTGTAAGAGGCCCGCTGGGTGACAATGATTTGCTTTTACTTGTTGACATTCCAAACATTTTGCAACAAATTGAACAATATTACGTTTCATGCCCGACCAGAAGAAGAGTTTCTTGATATCCGCATACATTTTCCCTACTCCAGGATGTGCACAATATACTGCTCTGTAGGATTCCCTAAGGATAGTGTCTTGAAAATCCTTATTATCAAGAATATACAACCTTCCATGGAATCGTAAGATTCCATCTTTTTCTAGTTCATATCCTTCAAACTTAGATTCTTTTGGCTTTTTACCCTCAAGCCCAGATCTCACCTTTAAATATCAGCTATCTTTTATAAGATATTCTAGCACTCGTTGCCTTAAGCCTACTTTAATAGGTATGAAAAAGAATATCTGAGGTCTTCTGCTTAAAGCATCTGCTACTACATTTTTTTTCCCTTAATGTATGATATTCCAAAGTCATATTCACTTAGGTATTCACTCCATTGCCTTTGTCTGGCATTTAAGTCTCTTTGGGTGAACAAATATTATAGACTTTGATGGTCGCTTTTAAGTATAAAACTTCGTCCCACTAGATAGTGTCTCCAAATCTTCAAAGCTAGCACTACAGCGGCTAATTCTAAATCGTGAGTAGCATAGAGTTCTTCATGAGGTTTTAACTTTCTGGAAGCATATGCTATCACTCATCTATCCTACATCAATACTGCACCCAGTCCTTGTTTGGATGCATCAGTACATACTGTAAAATCTTTGTCCATATCAGTGACTCTTAGGATTGGTGCATTTGTGAGTAGTCTTTTGAGTTTAGAGAATGCTTTATTACATTCCTCAATCCATTCATACTTAACACCTTTACACTGAAGGGTTATAATCGGCTTTGCAATTTTGGAGAATCCCTCCACAAATCTTCGGTAGTAACTGGCTAAACCCATAAAGCTTCGTATTTCATATGCGTTTTTCGGTATTGGCCATCCCATGATTGCTTTTACCTTCTCAGGGTCTACTGAAATCCCTTCACCTGATATGATATGACCTAAGTAATGAATATTTTCCTGAAAGAATGAACACTTGGATAATTTTCCACACAACTGATGTTTTCTAAGGCAGCACAATACTGTTCATAAATGATCTCCATGCTCTTTCTTATTCTTGAAATAGATGAGAATATCATCTAAAAAGACTTGTACAAATTGATCAAGATATTTGCGGAAAACACTGTTCATAAGATTCATGAATACTGCTGGTGCATTTGTTAATCCAAATGGTACCACAGTAAATTCATAATGTCCAAAACGTGTCCGGAATGCAGTCTTAGAAATATCATTTTCAGAAATCCTTAGCTGATGCTAGCTTGATCGAAGATCAATTTTTGAAAAGACAGCAGCTCCTTTCATTTGATCGAAAAGATCATCAATTCGAGGCATAGGATATTGATTCTTCACTGTAGCTCGATTCAAGTTTCGATAATCTATGCATAATCTTAAAGATCCATCTTTCTTCTTCACAAAAATTACAGGAGCGCCCCAAGGTAATATACTGGGTCGAATATGTCCTATATCCAATAGTTCCTTCAATTGAATTTGCAATTCTTTAAGTTCTGGAGCTGTCATTCTATAAGGCGTTTTAGAGATTGGTTGGGTACCAGGTTTTAATTCAATAATGAGATCCAACTCTCTTACAAGGGGTAATTTTGGTAGTTCTTTTGGAAATACATCCGGAAATTCAGCTAACACTGGATATTGTTCTAAGGATGGTCCTTTTTTTTTTGCTTACTTCTTGAATTACATATGCCTAACAACCTTTTCTTAAACAACGCTTCATTTTCATTGCTGATATGTCGCGTAAAGATACTTTTCTCTTGATTCCTTGAATTTGGATTGCTTCTCCTTCATCATTTATACCTAGAATTCTTTTCCCATAACAGTCTACCCAAGCTTGATGAGCTTCTAGCCAATCCATACCTATGATAAGATCATAAGTTCTTAAGGCTGTGACATAAACTTTCAGTTTAGTCGTACAGACCCCTAGGTCAATTTTGCATTGATCCACACTTAAGCCCACGGATTGGAGTTCTCCTGAGGCCATTTCCACCTGTTTGAAATCATCTTGTCTGCGAACTGCCAACCCACATTTGTTTAATGCATATGACAAAATGAAACTATCTGTGGCACCAGTATCAAATAAGATTTTGAGTTTTATACCATTAATAATACCTGAAGATTCCACTACAGTGGATTGGTGTGTTGCTTGGTCGTCGCTGACTACTGCATGGATTCTATGATTACCTTGATTATTTGATACTGGTTCCTTTCCAGTCTTATGCAATATATTTGACGAAGCTTCTGGACAATCACATTGAAAATGCGGTCCTCCACATCCCCAACAATTAAGCTGTGTTGATCCTCTTGAATCAGGACGTGAAATTTTAGATAAAGAGCTTCGTCCTCTCATGTTATTTCCCCTCGAATTTCTTCCTCTACTAGCAGTTCCAGGAGATGTCCATGGACTGGTGTTTGATGATTCTGTGGCTATAGTGTTTATTGCCATGGGAGCTCTTGTTCCTACATTTCTTGGGGTAAATCTATTACCATAAGGTTAGCCTCGAGCTACCTCCTCTGAAGAAATTTCGGGGAGTCTTTCCTAGAAATCCTGATTGTAAAGGTTCTGTTGGCCCGACATCTTTTTTGATCCCTAGATGTTCTTCCGCATAACAACCACATTCTACCGCCTCAGCTACTGACGATGGTTTCCACATGCTCACCAAGGCTCTAACGCGAGGATTTAACCCAAATATGAAGCGTTCAGCTTGACATTCATCAGAATCTAAGTAGTGAATGTATTTTACAAGCTCCATAAACCTTATCTCATACTCTTCCACTGTTTTATTACCCTGAACTAAGGTATGGAAGGCTCTGGCTTGCTGTTGTTGAAAGTATGGAGGTAAATACTTTACACGAAATCTTTCCTCAAATAGTTCCCAAGGGACAGTATCCGATGTAAGGTGCAGTTGCTTTTCTAGATTTCCCCACCAAATCAAGGCACTTTCCTTTAATTGAAATACAACAATTTTTGTTTTTGCCGAAGAAGAGTATTCTCTTAATCTAAAGCATCTGTTCATTCCTTCTAACCATGCCTCAGTGCGTTCACCTGCTCGACCTCCTGAAAATTCTGGGAGTTTAATTTTCTAAAGCTCCCTAGAAATATCTTCTTTTGGTCTTTTGTGCTCAAAATTCTTTGGTTCCGCTGAACTAGTAGCTAAGGGTTGAAGTTCTTCTTTGGTCTTAGCCTTAGTTGATTCTTTTAATGTCTCCAATAAGGCTTCCAATGAGTTCATTATCACGATCAACTCTGGTGCTGGAGCGATTGGTGTTGATAATGGTCTCGGTGGAGACAATGGTAATAGTGGTGCTGATGGGGATGATGATGGCTACGGTGGCGGCATTAATGACGGTGATTCTGCCCGATCACGTCATCTTCGCTCATATTTCTTTACCATTGTAATGTTTCCTGTAATAAAATTCTATAAAAATTTGAGGTAGACATTCGAATTTAACATATAGTTTTCTTTTTGCAATTTCACATTCATAAACGGGTATAGTTTTTTTGCAATTTTTATCTGCTAGGCATATCTTACTGGTACCGAGGTCAAGGAGGGTGGTCTCGCGACCTCCTTGTCCTAATGCAGGGTATTCTATCCTAATATGAAATAATGCAGAAGTGTATGGTTATTAATGCCTAAGGTAGATCATCCAAAATTAATTACTAAGTAACATTCACAAAATTAAATATTTAAATATTAAATATCTCGTTATAATGAACATCATCAACACATCCATCACGCCTCAAACTATTACCTCTACAGAAGGACACACATAGTTACAATGTTGAATATGTTACTTAGATGTATACTATCAGAATATCGATTATAACTATAACATATTCATTGCAATTTATAAAAGAATTTTAAATTATTTTCATAAAAGAAATTTAAATTATTTAAAAACTCACACTTAAAAACTACTAATTTAGAAATTATCATTTAAACAATTTTCTTTTTGGGTTCTCCCAAAAACTAAATATTATTAGAAGTTACAAAAGCACATTTTCATCGAAATTGATATAAAATTGTTCGCCATGATGATTGCCATCAATCTAACTACAATGATTATCAATAAACCAATATTTGACAACAAGAATTGATACATTCTAGGGTAGGTTTTTCTAAAAACTAAATTTCAATGATGCTCACACAAATTTGTATATACCCAAAAGATTTGTGATGGCTTGGATGAAATCTTTTCAATGGTGGACAATAGCAATGTATGTCAAAAGGCATTTTGTGTACACGATTCGTACTTCATAAGTCACTATCTCAAGAATGTAATAAAAGGAGGATATGGATAGAGAGAATAATTTAAAAAATCCAAACCAAGGCTCGTTCGTGTATGAATGAACCTAAATCAAGACTCTCACTTGGATAGATCGATAAACGGACCTAATGAATAACATCTTACTCAAATTTATCACCCTCCACTTTGTTCTTTAATTAAAACACCATATTTCTTGCGGAAGAAACTATGAGGTAAGAAAAAAAAAAAAACAAGGCTTTAAACATACATCGTTCAGTGATCTATTTTTATATGGAATGATATTACCTTTATGCACCCATATTAATCACAGGCACGGTTATAGCAATAGTATTGACACGCTAATGCTGGTAACTAAGACGCCGACACCTGACATGCGACCACCCGACAGATGGAACCATGCCGACACGCGGGTCACGAGTTCGAAATTTGTGGCGGGGATTCCTTCTCCTCCCACTCCAGCTGTAAGCGACTCTTTTATCAATGGCCTTAATCACAAGCTTTGGGAAGCTTATCCAAGATACCAGTAGACAAAAGGGGCTAAAATAGTAGCGGCCGTCCGGGTTAATTCCACTGTTATTTGCATGGCACGAAAACAGAAAACCCGCGGTAACATTTGCAGCCGTTAGGCAATTGCTTTTCTCAACAGCCTCCAGCGTGATTCCATGGATGCAGTGGTATTGATAGAAGAACAATGTGAGAAGCTGCGAAGAGTAGTAGATGAATGGCGCGGCTGAATTGTGGATAACCTCAGTCAGCTTCACGACAATCCTTTCGACGCCTCTGCTGCCATTGATGTCGGCGATATAAACACCGACCTAATACATATTTTAACTGACCCAAAGGAGAATTCAAGCTTGTTATGTCTGGTTGAAACTGACAATGTTTCACTCAACAAGTTCATCACAATGCTTGCGTACGATTGCCTTGAAATATCACAGCTTTCCCGCCAAGCATCAAAGAATGTGTATACACAACTGCTCTTGTTTGGTCATTCTAGTTCACATGAAGTTCTTTTAAAAGGAGAGCCGCAAAAGGCATTTGGTCATTCATTGTCATTATTTATGGAGTTCTCAGAAATCGTATGCAGGTTGAGGGAAGTACTGAACAATTTGGTTAGACAAATTGGTTCTATCAATTCGGCGGATACTAAAAACAACAAATTGCATGCCTCATTCACTTCCATCCATATGCTGAGTGTTTTTTCATCCTTTGCTGATGGCCTCACCATTTTCCTTATTACGGATGAAATTATTGCCCAAAACGACCATGCAAAGCATTATGCATCAGTCTTTATGAGGATGTTGGACGCTGTGAAAATGGAACCTGACAAGTTTTGTATATCGGCTGGGTTTGTTAGACATTCTTTCACGCCTAGATTCATTTAAGGAAGTGCCTGCTAAAAGAAGATGCATAGTTGGATATATGGCTTTATTTATACTGTAATCGTGGCTGACTATGGAAACTCCAGAAAAGAAAGGGGCAAGGGTGATTATGGAGGTCCTAAGAAGGTTGTCAATGGTCCATGCGGATAATAACATCAGGGTTGTGCTCCTGGATTTGTTGCTAGCACAACTTTTTAATATACTAAACCCATCTACGCAATGCCACTCAGGCGGTCCACTTCAAGAACAGAGGTGCTTGACAGAAAACATGAAAACCAGGGTTGGAATCTCTACACAGCAGCTTCAACAGAATTAAAATTCACAGAGAATTACACAATGCGTAGGGCCGATAAGGTCGAAAGGGTTTAACCTACCCTCTCATACCAAAAGTAAAGACTGTAAACAGATGCAAAAACAGTAAGGGATTTATATCATGAACCTGTAAACGATTTCTTGAAATCTTACAAAATCAATTAACAGGACTGCTGAGGTACCCCCCTGTGCCCCTGCAGTTGAAGATGCCCGGCTGCACTGCTACAGTTACAAAATGATCGAATCCACCCAGCCAAACTGAGCAGAACCTGGCTGCTCAATCCAGTAAGCTTCTTAACAGAAGCCGACTGTTCCCCCGTGCCCAAAACCTCAGAACACTCAAGCTCTTCCTGTGGATGATTTCCTCCTTCACAATTCTTCCCTCTGTTTTTCTCCCCTTTCCCAAATCATTGTCCCGTGGTTTTATCCTGTTGTTTGGCAGTGGCCGCTCTTCCATCTGCAGCCCACCGCTCAGCGTGCTGACCACACGCTCCTCTCTTACGCATTCCTCCATTATCTCTTTTAAGGTCGTGAATGTATATGTTTTATGTTTTTGAAATCATACTATATTTTTATTAAAATATTCTTTTAATATAACACTATATCGTATATATCACATTATAATTTAATATATACATTATAAACATTATGATTTAATATATCACATTGTTATTTTATATATATATATATATATATATATATATATATATATTATAATATTATCACATAACTTTATACTTAGAGCCCCTTTTAATTTATTTCTTATATATATTTAAAATTTATTTTTATTAATTTATTAATTTAATTTTTATTAATAATCTGAAATATATAATTTATATAGTCCTCTTTTAAGATATACCCATACATTAAGCAATATTGATGAATGAGTAGAACCTCTATTCAAATAAGTGTCATGGTATTTAGCACTTATAGTTAATTTAGTATATAATACTAGTGCGGTGTATGCGACACATGCATATGTAGCTATCATATGTATGTACCATATGCCTGCTATTATTCTTGCGTTCTTTATATTTATAGATGGGTCGTTACAAATACCACTGGAGCAGCTTACGGACTCTTACTTTTCGAGATGATCCCACATTTTAAAAGGTCTTCGATTAATCTCTCAATTTCGATCTTTTGGTGACGTGGATATCAATACGGCTTGATCTTGATGGGGTCTGATCCTGCTTTGACTTCTATTGTAGGCTCGATTTCCCTGTTAGGAGGCATTTTCATGGGCAAGTCTTGGAATACCTTTTCATGCTTTTGAATTAGCTCTTGCACTTCTGGTGACTCTTCGCTGATCATGTTTGTAGATAACATTTCTAATTGGTGACATTGTACTACATAAGTTGGTGCTCCTTTTCGAATCATCTTCATCATCTAGGATAATGACACGATTTGATATTTTGGTTCTTGGAATCCGTATAGATTGTACCTATGCCCTTCCCAGTTAAAGTTTATGAACTGCTCTTGATGGTTGGCAGAGTTCATGCCTAAGGTTCATAGCCATTGGATACCTAAGACCACATCTACTCCTCCTAATGGTACAGTGAAAAATGGGGATTCTAAATTAAAGTCTGGAATCTGCGATTTGACCATATGGCATTTCCCTACCTTTTCAATCTTCTTACCATCGACCACCATCACCTTCATATTGGGCAAGGAGAATGAGAAAATGTTGAGTCTCTTTGCCATGGTTGCATCTAAAAAGTTGTGGCTGCTACCGGAGTCGATGAGAACCAGTATGTTGTTCTTCTTTATATGTTCTTTCAATTTTAAAGTTTGGGGTTTTGATATACCTGTCATAGCTGATAGTGACACTTGTAGAATACTTTCGTCATCTAATTTTAGAGAGAATTTTGGGGCATCTTCTATTTCTTCTATGTCTGATTCATCACTGTTAGAATCATTAGTTGCTTCATAGTTATATAGGCTATTTGATTCTTTTCCTTTAGCACACCTATGTTTAGGGTCCCACTTCTTGCCACAACGTTTGCATTTGCCTTCTTTTATCCTTTGCATTTTCACGTTAGATTTTTCGACTTCACCAAGATGTGGTGGAACATATCTTGTATTATCCATATTCATAGACTAGGGCATTGTTCGTCTCGAATATACTTCTTCCAGTTTGACCAAAGAATCTATTCAAATTTCTTTTCAACAACTTTTGCTTTTTGTCTTGCTACCTCTATTGATGTAATGTCATGAAGCTCAAGTTCTACTCGTACATAAATTTTAAGTCCGGAGATATATGATTGAATTAGACAAGATTTTGATAACCCAGGTACTCGTGTTGCTAAGGTCTCCCATTCTCGAGTGTACTCATCCACATTTCCTTTTTGTCGCAATCTGATGAGTGTTGAAAAGAACTCTTCTTCCTTTACACCTTGGAATCTTTTAAAGAATGCATCCTTAAATTTTCTCCAACTGATGGCGATTGTCGTCTTCTTCCACCACATATACCAATTATATGTTTCGCCTTCCATTTTCATGGAAGCATGTCTAATCTTTTCGTCATCATTGTCAATATCGTATATCTCGAAATATTCTTCTACTTTATTTAGCCACACAACGCTGCATTTTTCGTTACCATCGAATTTCGGTAGCTCAATTTTTGCTCTTCGTTGATACGTCGCTAATGGTGAAGCGAAAACATGGTATTGATTAGTGAATGTATCCCAGAGCTGCTTATTTGAAAAAGTTGCAATACTATTTCCTCGATGGTGCGTGGATGATTTTTTTGGAGACTCCGCTTTTTCATGAGAATCTGCTAAATTTGTTGAATCTGATGAATTGTGTTGTTGATTACCTCCATCATTTTGGAGTAGTTGTTCGGGTGTAACCTTCATCCTTCACACAAAGTGTTTAGCAACGTCATTGTCTGATTATGATTCATTTCGGATATGATATAGTTATGCCCAAGCTATTGTTCTATTCGACTTGTCGTATCCTGTAGCTTCTTGATATCATCAAAATGTCCGATAACCTTACTATTGAGATCGACTAATTTTTGCTTGAAATCATCGGAGTGGCTAGTAATCCTATTCTCCAGATCAATCAATTTTTCGCTGAAATCGTTCATTGTCATCAACGACATTGAACGGGTTTGTGGGGGTGTATATTTGTCCGCCAACTTTTAATTTGATTTTTTTTTTAATTAATTAAATTAAATTTTTATATTATGGTTATTAGCCAAACACCCAAACGCTTATCCGACCTCCTCAGATTCTTTAATTTATAACATAATTATTATCAGTGTTGCGGGGGAGCGCCACCCTCCCCGCTGATCCCGTTCCCAATTCGCGTTCCAGGTGGCAGCAGGTCGGGAGCGCGCTCCCTGCTTTGAGTGGGGCAACTTAATGATCAAGCCTATGGCCCTAGTATTGATGTGTGATTCATGGTAATGTTAAATTCTTAAAGTAAAAGTGGCATTCTCCTTAATCTTCATTTTCATCCTTCTACTTAAATTTTAAACATTACCATGAAATGACTCAGGATATTTGAGAGTGGTTCCGACCTCATTGGATTTCATATGGAGAAAGTAGAATTTTAGATTTCATTCAAAAACCAGCAAACTTATCAGTTTTTCAAGATTTCAGGATTGCAATGTTTCCATTGAATTTTGTCATGTATTAGGGTATGGAACTCGTATTTAATCATGCACCAATCCTTGTACGTACCTTAATGTTAGTGACATTGGTTGTCGAACTCCTCTATCATGACCCTCCTAAAAATGTACGCATCACTCAAACAAAATCTTGACTTGACATGGTATGCTTTTTCTATCTTATGTTAATGCTTAGAGGGTGATATTAATGACAAAGATCCTGATTTTCCAACAAGACTAAAAAACTAGACATTTCTCGTGGT